>JAJAGP010003221.1:0-80356 GCA_025084515.1 Ancistrus triradiatus
GTGTGTGTGTGTGTGTGTGTGTGTGTGTGTATTTTCCCTGCAATTTACCAGCACTATGTCCAGTACTGGTTCTCACCTTGTGATTGCAACTCTGAACTGGATTAAGCAGTTAAGGAAAGTAAGTGTATGAGTGAGTGAGTGACTGAATTTAGCAGACAGAATGCAGATTGTGAGTCAATAAATTGGCTGTGATGGCTTGGTGGTGGTTTGCTTGAGGTATTGAACTGTAGAACCTGGAACGTCCAGGGTTTAAATCCCACCCTTCCACTGTTGGGTTCTTTCACAACACCCTTAACCCAGAATTATGTGTCACTTGTAAGTTGCTCTGGATCTTGTATGGATAAGGGCACCTTCTAAATGACTACATGTAAATGTTAGCAGACTTGTTACAGTGCTAAACCATGCAGTCGACATTTTGAGATCAACTGACGATAAAACTATCCTTGTTCTTTGTCCAAATACAACAAGTATGGAAATTGCAAATATAAAAATAACAAAAACTCTCATTGAAAGTGCTGGTGGATTTGAACTGCTGGAACAAATACAAAAAGGACCATCCAGACTCTTTATACCCAACAAGATCCAAACACCAGGCTCTGTCATGGTATGGGGTTGTGTCAGTGCTCTTGCCCTTGGTGTAAAGGTCATTTACACCTCTGTGATAGCAGCATTAATGCAGAAAAGACAACTGAGATTTTAGAGCAACTTATGCTGCCTTCAAGATGACATCCTTTACAGGAACATCCATGCATTTTTCAACAAGACAATGCAAAACAAGCCAAATCAGAAAACGTTAGGACTGAAATATGCAAAATCCTTCCAGTCCTTCTTTGAGGAACGTTGTTTTGTAAACAATTCAATAATTTTCTCAAAAATGTGTTGATAAACTGGAGATCCTCTGCCCTTGTTTGCTCCTCGAAGACTCACACTTTCATGGATACTGCTTTTGTACATTTACATTTACATTTACAGCATTTAGCAAACGCCCTTACAATCCAAGCAATTGTGAGTTAAGGGTCTTGCTCAAGGACCCAACAGTGGAAGCTTGGCAGAGGTGGGATTTGAACCCTGGACCTTCTGGTCCATAGTCCAGTACCTTACCCGCTAGGCTACCACAGTCCACTTGCACCAAATCATGATTACAATCAGATGTTGACATTACCTATTTGAAATAACATCATTATTTAGTTTTTTTTACCTCATTAATAGCCCTAAATTGCCAATCAGCATGGTCACCTCAAAAGAAAATCAACGTTGCAGATCTATGAGCACAAGCACAAGTTTAAGGGCAGGAAGTCCATCATTCCTTTGTGTTTGTAAGTAACCACCTTACAGGTCCTCTGCTTGTTTGCTCATTAGCTCACATTTGGAATAGAGATTTTCTCGTTTGATGTGTTTAGTGACTTTTTTGTGCAAGGTACTTGTGTATGACTTTCCACGACTTATTTGTAACAAGCTGTAAATGGTGTGTATAAGTCTATGTGCCTGTCCTGTTGTAAATAGTTCTCTTTTGTTTGTCCCCCATTACCCATAGTTTCTCTCTAACCTATAGCTATATAAACTGGTTCACATTCACTCTTTCACATGGCTGATCTCCCGTGTTGTCTATCAATTTATTCCTGGCTTCTGTCAAACAAAAGTATCAGGTCCATCATACTATCCTCTTAAGTGTATGGCTTTCCCCTACACAGGGTCGTAACTGTACATTACTCTGTTTCCTGTAATTAATGTGAATGTCCATGAATTGTTTTAGCATTTGTGTTCAGTTTTCTTGTGAAAACACCCATTATATCTACATTACAGAAGCATAAACAGACTATGCAACTATGGGATTGTCCTGTCAACATCCATTTTGGTCAGTGACCTGTTTCATAGAACATAATGCAGTCATTAAATGGCGCATACCTGTATTTAATTTCAAAAAGAATCTGCTGGCATAAAATGTGTTAGAGAAGCAGTTTATACTTAAATGTAGACAAAATGTCAGGTAAAGTTTTATTCTTAAATATCATATTCATCTCTTTCCCTTAATTCAGCATTTTGTCCCACAAAATGAACCAAACTCTTGATTTAATTTTATTCATATTTAGGATGTAATGCACTGTTCAAAAATTACAGCTTGTACAGGATGTAGCAGCAAGAGGTCTTATCTAAATACCAAAAAATACAAATATTACCCCAGTGTTGTCAGCACTGCACTGGCTTCCTGTTCAATATAGAAGACGTTTTTATGTACTCTAAGTTTGAGTTTAAGAACAAAAAAAAAAAGTGAAAGGTGTCTTTAAAGTATTGTTCCCAAACTATGGAAGTCTCTCCCTGATTTATGCAACTTAAAACATATCTTGATTTAGCTTTTCACTACTTTTATGGGTTTTATTATTGCTGCAAAACTCAGTTAGGTTGCAGGCAGTTATGTAAATTATTAGACCTGATTAGGTGTGGTCTTGCCCCAAGAGAGCATAAAATTACTTCCCACACTGCTCTATAAAAAGGCTCTCATAGGCTACTTTTGGGTACCGTACCTGTGGTGAGAGATCGCTGACTGCTAGACATGCCTCTATGACACATTTGCCCACAACTGGGAATGTAAATCCTCCACACTCATAGTCTGCTGAAGCTGGTGTCCCATAAATAATGCTTGATTGGCAATAAATCTGGTGACCGAGCAGGCCAAGGAAGTTTTGCAATTACATTTACATTTACAGCATTTAGCAGACGCCCTTATCCAGAGTGACTTGCAATTGATACAATCTCACAATCCAAGCAATTGTGGGTGAAGGGCCTTGCTCAAGGACTCAACAGTGGCAGCTGGCAGAGGTGGGATTTGAACCCTGGACCTTGTGGCCCATAGTCCAGTACCTTACCCGCTAGGCTACCACAGTCCTGGCTGAGACATTCCTGGGAAACCCGTGCTGTTGGGTGAGATTTATCCTGATGAAAAATGCCAGTTAAAATCCCTGCCATGAAATGCAACACGTGGCCTCAGGAAGTCCTGCACATATCGCTGATCTGTTAGTGCCCCTCATATAACTGCAATCTCTCTTTAGATCATCACATCATCAGTTGGGGCATGTCCCCCCACAATAAAGGCAAAACTGAAGCGCTTACCACAAGGCCTCCATACTCTAACCCGACCATCGCCGGACCCCAAACAGAACCAGGATTTGTTAAAGACAATACGATCCCAGTCCATAGCAGTCCAGGTTTGTTGTTCACGACACAACTACTAACGAAGGTGACAGTGATGGTAAAATCTGTCAACTGGGCAAAATGCATTTGAGTGCATTGTAGAGGCATGGCCAGCAGTCAACAATCTCTAACCAAGAGGTAAAGTACCCAAAACTAGCATCTGAGACCCTTTTTATAGACAGTGGGGAAGTACTTCTACACCCTCTTGTGGCAAGATCCAGTGTCTCATCAGACCACACCTGTAATCATTTACGCTCCTGAGACGTAAATGCATGCAGCATTCTGACATTTCTATCTGGTTGCTTAATTTTTTGTCAATGTGTGAAAATTAGCTAAATAAAAAGTACTGTTATTATTGTCCTGGAAAAATACGGATGCTGTGGTACCAAGGTTCATACACATGTACCATGGATCATTAATTGTTTTGTTGTACAAAACTGGGTGTCCCATAAATCCAGCATCAGTTTAACAGATTATGTCTACACTGTTGTGTAAGCATCCTTGCTGCAGTATTTAAGGAACCTGCTTGCCTACGTTTGTTGACTGGGTTAAACATCTACATGTGTCTATCAAAATCAATGGTTAATTGACTGAGGAATAGCACTTGGTGGGAGCAGCAGCCTAAGATGCTGGCCCAGCACTGCAGAGACCCAGGCACGAGACCAAGTGATGCCTTCCAGACAAACCTGTCATCCAATGTTGACATGATTAGTTGTGGCTAAGGGAAGATCAGTCAGGAGACCATCCCCTGTAGTGCAACACTGACCCCCTACAACAGCCATGCTATGTTGATAAGTGCCTCAACTCTAACCAGTGAAAGTGGGGATAAAAACATTGATCTAAATATTTGTTTAGCTTTTTTTCCTCATGAAGCTGTACTTAGGGAATGGCCTGTAGGAAAATATCTACACGAAGGCACATCGGTAGCAGCAGTATTAGACAAACTGGCAGAGACATCAATCAAAGTAAACCATAATCTGCTTTTTACACACTGTGTGGGTGGTATTAGGAAAGCATAGATTGTTTTTGGCCGATATCCAGCAGCCAGATTTTCATCAGATTCCCACAGCTGCGCATTCACATCCTTTTTCCCTTCATTCACGGCCTCTTGTGCAATGCGGACTTGGTTTGACAGTATCCTGTGGTTAACAAAAGGAAAATGCTCCTCTTGACCACGTGATCACCCGCAATGTTTGTAAACACGCGTCGGCCACATGTGATTCTGAGGTGACGCAGGGAACAGAGCACGGTGTGACCAATCAGACGGCGGGGGCGTAGTAGGGGCGGGGCTAGGGTGCTGCGCCGTGGAAAAAAGCGCTTGGGCAACCACAATGATGCCAAAGCCGCTCTGATTCAAGAATAAGCGCAGTTCTTCAGACTAAACAAGTAACAGTCGAAATGACTTAGCCTTATATACTTTCAGAGGTTTCTCATTCAGGTAAGTCTATTATCCGTCTTATTTCAGTTCTTTCTAAAACTCTAAAATAACAAACCTAATATGTAAAACTGAACAGTACGCATGGAAACCTTTCGTAGCTGAACAATAACTTAACGTTAGGTCATTATTTAATACTATAGGCATGACGTCCTATTTAGTTGGCCAGTTATCACTTTAAAAAACTGATTGCGAAACGTTTGCGTAAACATCTGAGCAGGGCCTAGGCCCGTGTGCAGATATATTACTGCGTCAGAAGGGGACGGAGCTGGAGCATGGTCGGGAATTTCACCTGCGCAAGAGGGCTGTGTCCCAAACCACACACAGTAGTACATAGCCTACTAAAACACGCATCTTCCTCTTGTGTAGTGGGCTACCTGCAATTAGACGGATGGTTAGCGCGCTCTCGTTGCCCACCATATCAAACTGTTGTACTTTTTAGGTTGTGACGTTTTCGCACTTTGGCAGTGTTTAGAACACTAGAGTGCAGTTTTGGACATGTCCATGCTCTCATTCACGTCACTGCAACCGCGTTGCCCAATCGCGGCAGAATGGAAAGGATGCTGCGCAACACACGTAGCCTAGCGCTTTTCCACCGACTCAGTGCCGGTGCGTAACCGAGCCGGGGCCGTGCTTTTACATTGCTAAAGAGTCGGTGCTCGGCCGCCAAACTTGGCTAGGCTCCAGCACCGTAGACCTAGGCTACTTGTTCTGGAAGCGTGAACCCGTGACGTCACGAGGCGTGTAGGGTGGGACGGTGTCGTCACTGCGACACAAATATACCGGAGTGATGCTACCGTCCGAATGTAATGCGTTATATAGGACAGGATCAATCCAGCGTTGCCAGATTGGGCTGAAGCATGCATAGGATGCTTTTGTTTGGATTTTGAAGCACAAACGTGTTCTGGCTGGTGGGTAAAATTACGGATGGTAGTTTGGTTTTTCTAAACTACAGCTATGATGCGTCTGCATTTATATATATATATATATATATATATATATATATATATATATATATATATATACATACAGCTTTTGAAATGATCTAAACACGGAAAATATAACTGACTAAAAAGCAGCGCATAACCACGCCCACCCTGCAGTGGTTTCGTACCATCGCACCTCGTCGAAATTAACTATCGCTTGGTATTATTTTACTGTTTTGATATGGACTACTTTCGTTTTTCACCTGCTTTTGCAATAATAATAATAATAATAATAATAAAAATCTAATCTGGTTATAGACACTTGATGCATCCGTTAATGCATGCAAAACAATACTGATCTTTTTTGTATATACTATTTATTACTGTGTGATTTTAAACCGTACAACTTTATCTTACTTAATATTACAAATACAACAGCTTGCATCATATTTCCCAACTACTGGGAGACCAGTAAATCATTTCTAAAGTAGGATTCTAATGAATGCGTACTAAACTAAAGAGGTAAACAAAACTGCTGTGCGATGCTCCATTAGACCTTTGGGAGGCGCTAATGTAATAGGTTGCATGTATTCTCAGACATTAAAGCAGACATTAAGCAATTCGTTATGCTGTCAGTGAATGATAAACAACAATAACTACTACTGCTTCTACAACAACAATACTACTACTACTAATATAATAATGCTATATTATAAATAATGTTATATAGTAATACTACTACTACTACTACAACTACTACTACTACTAATACTACTAACTATAATAATAATAAAAAAATAAAATAATAATACTAGTACACAAAAAATATTCTGGGAAGGAAAGAAACAGAAAATAGGACAGACTGCATTTAAGCATGTACTGAAGTCAGACAATGAGCTGAATTGTTTCCTTTTATTAAACTGTAGAGATGTTGTCAAAAATAATAGATAATTTACCATTTTCTGTGTATGTGTTATACAGTGCAAAGTGAATGTCCAAACCATGCACAGATCTATAATCTAATCTGTGTGTATTTTTGTGTAGTTATATATCTGTGGTCTGTATGTCACTGGTTTATATAACATTATGTTTATATAGCATTACACTAAAAGAAGAAGCAATAAAGAGTGGAACCTGTCTTTGTCTTTTCCCTGTTCAGATTAAAGCAAATTCCAGGTCTTTTAGCATGGCAGACTAATAAAATTTTGGTATTAATTTAAACAATGAAAAACAGGTTTCCAAAGCTAGCCAATCAGTCTGTCCACTTTGTTAGTCTTCAGACATGTCATGTTGTACAGTAACAAATAGAACTTCAGTGCAGCCTAGTTATCAGCAGGCATCTTAGGTTCTGAGCCATTTTTATAGACCCCTTTGATATTAAAGATGTTTCAGTTGGAAACTAACACTACTAGCAGTAATGTTGGAACACAAACATAACCCAATATGCTTTTGTAACATTAGTAATATTCGTGTGATGCTGAAAACAGGATTCATTTTCACGCCAGTTCAGGTTGCATAATGTGCCTTACTTGTGTTTACCACCATGCCATTTTTTATAAACTGGCTAGCAGGAGTACAGAATGATGATGAGAGAAAGAATAAAGTTCAGCAGCTACTTCATTAGTGAAACTTGCCATCTTCAAAATTTGTTATGTTATAAAACCAGGACTGAAGAGCCTACGCAGTCATCTTCTGTGTACTAAGATGGACACGGAGAGATGCTTGACTCACGAGAGTCATCTAAAAATGCCCCTGCAAAACGAGTTCTGATAATCAGAACAGAATTCTGCTTGAAATGAAGCCATTTTCAGCTGTTTTGTGTTACTGTTTTGCAAAATGCCGCAGCAGTCCTGTACCTTTAAGAGTTGAATAACCATTACACAAGAGGTCAGGTGTAGTGAGGCAGCAGACTGAGAGCAGAGCCGATCTGCTGACAAAATGCGAACTTGTAAACAAATGCAATGACCCACCTTTCCATCCGTCACCTTTTTGCACACGACTTCACATCTTGCTAACAGGGACTCATGCGTAGACACTCACAGCCCTTCTCCCCATTTTAGTGGTTTGCTTCCATCGAAAACAAAGGTTTCTAGAACATTCGCCGTGAGACAGCTAATAAACCCAGCTATTCACATTGGCAGAGAAAGGATAAATGAAATAGGAATGTTAGTCAGTATAAAAGTAGGCCCAAGTTATTAAATTATGCTTATTTATGATAAGTACTAAATAAAAGATAACGGAAGGAATATTAAGATTTGAAGAGTTATATTACAATGTCCCTTTTAATAGTTATTAATGAGCACTAGAAATGATAGAAGTCACTGTGACTGGTTGCTGAAACAGCATCATAATAAATTAGAGAAAAACTAAGGAGAAAAAAGGTTTCTCTCATAATACGTGCACATAGTATCTTTACATTCGACTTTGTTTGCATTCTCATTTAATCTGCTGTCTTTCTTTTACAGCTTTGTCTGGCGTGAAATCACATGAACCAAGCTGCTTTAGGAAGCTGAATTCAGATGGTGCCATAGAGTGATCCATAACATCTAGCACCATTTGAAATCAGTGTTCTTTAAGCTGCGTGGACTTCAAGCCCAATTACATTTCCCCAGTAATTCAGCAATGACAAGCATTGTAGTGTTAGTATTTTATTTATTAACTTGTTTCTTCTTTGGTGAATGGTTGTAATCCTGTTTCTCTGTTTATCAAATAAAGCAGATTTATTGCTACTTAATGCTGGATGTGGTTATTATGTAACCTATTACTGTGACCAGGCATACTGCGTTCAGTGGCGTCCTATTATTCAACACACACCAAATGCAGAAAGTGATTTAGTTATTTGCTGTAGGTTCATTTTCAGTGCAGGAACATCCTATTAAAATAGGATTTCTAATTGCTGACTGTTACAACGTCAAGAAAGGACAGTATGCTATTACACAGCCTTAATTCTAGATGCATATCCAGGCCAATTAAGTAATTAACTAATTGTTATTATTATTATTATTATTATTATTATTATTATTATTATGGGTGATTGAGTGGCACAGCAGCAAAGACCCACCACCATGGTTACACGGGTTTGAGACCTAATTAGCCATGTGAGAGGGAGGAGAGGCTGGACAACAGGATCGTTCCCTGTCGCTGCAAAAGTGATCTCTGCCTAGCGCTGTGACGTACCGATGCCCTGTTCAGTGTACATGCTCGTCTGTGTATTGTGGGTTATTTTACATTTTACAGGATAAATATCTAGACCATTTATAAAACACAGCCTATAACAACTTTATAGTGACGTAGGCTTCTGGTAATCTATAGGTTAGCTGCGTGTAATAGTTATTAATGAGACACTATTTTCTGATGACGTAAATGCTAGGCCCAACTTCGGTGCTGATCTGCAGTGTTACCACTAGATGGCAGTATTTAACAATCCATACATAGCCAGGTCCCGTAGTAACTGCAGTCCTATCTGTTGTATACACAGCAACAAATATCATCATCCTCAGACACAAACCTGAGACTGAGCAATCATATTCAATGATATACACTATCTTGCCTAACCATTGCATACCTTTTTGAAAATGTCCAACTGTATGATTTACAGATTTGGTCCAGGATTACGTTAATAGATGGTCAAAAGCCATTCTTCCTCTGCACTATTGCCGATATAACTCAGCACGTTTAACTAGGTAAACATGAGGGTGTCGGTCCACCATGGACCTGCAGCAAATGTCTGACATAAGTTGTTTATAAAGCCACGTTCAGAGAGCAGCTATTTCCGTATCAGATTAGCTCTTATGCAGGCTTTGTCTATGTTTAGTACTATGTTCTGAAACCCTGACCAAAGATTAGCCATACCAGTTGGACTAAATGTATGCACACATGGTCTGCCATTCACTTTGGTTTATCAAGTAGGCCTTGGGGAAAGTGATTTTTGATGGTTAAGGTAAAGCTGGTACCCCTAGGAACCTATAGATGCATATCTACATATCTATCTATACAGAACACATTTTTAGATATAATAAACAGTTAAAACAGCATTCTATTTGATAAGCAGTGCACTATTCAGGTAGAAATAATGGTGTCTACACCCATTATAGTGTACTACATATTAAATTGGAAGCCACTTCAGCTTAACCATAGGCCTACTTTCATATTTTAGGATGACATAACTAATCATGAATTTGATTGGCTGAAAAGTCCAAATTAAAGTGTGCACCAAAACTACCGAAGCTGAACTTGTCTCGGCTCAACTTTTACAGTCTAGTACACAATAGGGAAAGTACAATAAGAGCCAGGTGTACAACAGAGGACAGACTACGGCTGCACTTTTTAGCTCTATTGCATGAAAGCTAATAAAACTGTAATCCCGTGAACTATCCTGTCAGTATACACGAAAATCTCTGAGGAATGTTTCCAGCACCTGTTGAATCAATGCCACAAATCCTTAAGGCATTTCTGAAGGCAAAAGCGGGTCCAACCCAGTACTAGCAAGATGTACCTAATAATGTGAGTGTATAGTGTATGTGTATACACTGACCTTCTTGCTTCTACACTAATTGTCCATTTTATCAGCTCCATTTAAAATATAGATGCACTCTGTAGTTCTACAATACAGACTGTAGTCCATCTGTTTCTCTGAATACTTTGTTAGTTCTCTTTACTTTGTTCTCTAATGGTTCTGTAATGGCAGGACAACACACACTAACACACCACCACATCAGTGTCACTGCAGTGCTGAGGATGGTCCACCACCCAAATTGTGCCTGATCTGATAGTATCTGATTCTTTTGGGGATCCTGACCATTAGAAAACAGAGTAAAGGGGACTAACAAGTATGTACAGTGGTGCTTGAAATTTTGTGAACCCTTTAGAATTGTCTATATTTCTGCATAAATATGAGAAAAAAACATCATCAGATTTTCACACAAGTTCTAAAAGTAGATAAAGAGACAGCTTTAGCTCTGGGATGTTGGTGGGTTTCCTCACATTAACTGCTCGCTTCAGGTCCTTACACAACATTTTGATTGAATTAAGGTCAGACTTTGACTTGGCCATTCCAGAACATTAACTTTATTCTTCTTTAACCATTCTTTGGTAGAACGACTTGTGTGCTTAGGGTCATTGTCTTGCTGCATGACCCACCTTCTCTTAAGATTCAGTTCATGGACAAATGTCCTGACATTTTCCTTTAGAATTCTCTGATACAAGTCAGAAATCATTACTCCATTAATGATGGCAAGCCATCCTGGCCCAGATGCAGCAAAACAGCCTCAAACCATGATACTACCACCACCATGTTTCACAGATGGGATAAGCTTCTTTTGCTGGAATGCAGTGTTTTCCTTTCTCCAAACATAACACTTTTCTGTTAACCAAAACGTTCTATTTTGGTCTCATCTATGCACAAAACATTCTTCCAATAGCCTTCTGGCTTGTTCACGTTATCTTAGCAAACTGCAGATGAGCAGCAATGTTCTTTTTGGAGAGCAGTGGCTTTCTCCTTGCAACCCTGCCATGCACACCATTGTTGTTCAGTGTTCTTCTGATAGTAGACTCATGAACATTAACATTAGCCAATGTGAGAGAAGCCTTCAGTTGCTTAGAAGTTACCCTGGGGTTCTTTGTGACCTTGCCAACTATTACACGCCTTGCTCTATCCTTTGTTCATACCATGATACACTTCCACAACGTGTTGTGAAGAGCAGACTTTGATAGATCCCTGTTCTTTAAATAAAACAGGGTGCCCACTCACACCTGATTGTCATCCCATTGATTGAAAACACCTGACTCTAATTTCACCTTCAAATTAACTGCTAATCCTAGAGGTTCACATACTTTTGCCACTCACTAATATGTAATATTGCATCATTTCCCTCAATAAATAAATGACCAAGTATAATATTTTTGTCTCATTTGTTTAACTGGGTTCTCTTTATCTACTTTTAGGACTTGTATGGAAGTCTGATGATGTTTTAGACAATGTTTATGTGGAAATGTTCACAAACTTTCAAGCACCACTGAAGAATATCAGATGGACTACAATCTGTTATTGTAGAATTACAAAGTGCTTTTATATGGTGGAACTGATAAAATGGTACATTGGGTTTTTAAACAAGGAGGTATACTTAATAAAGTAGCCTAAAGCAAATATTTTGGCTTTTCCAAGTAAAAGTTGCTGGTCCTCACAAGTACAGGTACACATGTACAAACACACCTGTTCTGACAAGCATTCCAACACCTCCTGTTACTAAATTCATCCAATTTGGTGTTGTTTATACAAGCTTCAGAACCTCACCATTTACAAATTAAGCACTTGCCCAACCTATGAAGACACCCTTACCTATTATTTCAGCTACACTTGCTTTCAACAGGTTCAAATATGAACAGATTCATATATACAACTATACAGGTATGGAATTTCTATAGACACACAGTAGAATGAGTTGTGAATGTGCCTGACTCTGCACTTGTGTTTTCACTTTAGCCTCTTTGACTTTGTTTCTTTTAATGCTGTTTTAAACGCCTTATTAAAGACGTTATTATGTCGTTTTCGGAGTTGATCCTTCACGGCTTATTTTCTCCATGTATTTAATCCAAACAGCACGCTGTAAAAGTTCCCATGCTGGAGGCATGACTGTGTTCAAAATGAATCACTAACTCCTTAGTAGTGTCCCTAGTCCATCATCAGTAATGCAGTATTTTGGCAAACCTGGTTGATTAGCTAAGTAGCACTCAAAACACAGCCGAAATCTAGAACACTTCCTCCTCATCATGTCAGAAAACAAACCCTTAAACATGTCTCTTAAACAAAGCATCAAGTGCCTGAAACATTGAATTATGAATTAAAGTTAGTAAAAGCACTGTGCTGTTCATGTGTGGTTGACCGGCACAGAATCGATTATATGAGGCCGCCTGAAGCCGATCACGCTAAAACCAGCCGAATCCGTTATATATGTAAATAATGAAGGGTTTGATTACTATATTTACTTCACCTCACAACGTTACCCAAATCAGAATGCATGAAACAGAATGTAAACAGACTTTATTATGCAATCTGCACAGCGGTGAAAAATATTATATAACTTGCTGCCTATTTGTTAGAGCTGTGTTTCTGCTATACTGGTAGGTATATGAAAAATGCATACCGTACGGGAAATTGACACTGGTGTACTAGCTGAACCGGTGTACCGCCCAGCACTAAGTTGTACTGAACAACACCTCAGTGACTCAACATGGCATGTTCATAGGTTTTTACCTGTCCAACAAGTCATTTCATCAATTGTTTGTGCCCTACCCTCCTTAAACTAAGTTGATAAGGAAATGGTATAATTTTGATAGCGAACTGATAGGCTGGTTTGCAAAGAGCCCTGACACCTATGAGAATTTGCGATGCCAACTGTGAACCAGAACTATTTATTTTACAACATCAATGCCTAACCTCACAGTCATTTCAAATTAGAGTGGGAAATCCTTATCAGAACATTGATGTCCGTTATATTTGCAAAGGAGCACAAACTTCATATTAATACTCATGCTTTTGGATGTAATTTCTGGGTTCCCACAAAGTTTTGACTTTATATTGACATACAGTCATATAATCATGGGCAGAGTTGATACTTTTGGTACTCTGGGTGTTGTCAGTTTCTGTTTTTTCTTCCTCCATCAAAGGGAGGTGCCATGTAATCATTTTCACTCAGTTACGCTGAGTCAAATGACCATAAAAGGGAATTTAAATGTGTATAATGCCATTTAGTTAATTTGACTCACATTACATGAAGCTTTATAACAAGCCACCTGGAACTACTTATATGAAAATGATTATGACGGCTCCTCAGCTTTAGACTGTCTTGTATCCCTCTGTCCACCATTCCTTTGCCATTTTATGACACATTTACCAAATACATTACAAAGAAATGAAATAAATAAGACTGAATCATTCTACTTAATTGCAAGAGTCATATTTAGAACCCTACAGTTGTTGTATTCTACTGCATTTAGCTTTTAAATTACAGTAATTACCACAAGAGATTTAAGATAGACCCACATATCTTCAGTACTAGTATTTTTAGAAGTGTAAACAGACACAAACACGTACGAGAAAACAAGTGATGCTTGTGCATCACTGTGCCAAAAGTATTGTGACACAAAGAAAACAAGCCCACCAAGACGCCAAATGGAATCGGGCTACAAAATCAGTTGTTGCAAACCTGTTTAACATCATTTAAATATATTTTAATCATATTGAAAATTTCACTTAAATTTTTTGACTCCTGAAAAACTAAGTACTGAAATATTTTGACCATCTAAACAAACTTATTGCACAAAATACATTTTTGTTTCATTTAGAGAGTGAAAGCAAGTGTAACTCTGGATACTAAGTTAGTTCACTGAATTACCATCAAATTATGACATTTAACCTGGCGTGCTGGACCTGCAGTGCATGCTGGGAGCCACCGAAGATTCCATGCAAAACTCGCCGTTTTCTGGGGAGACTGCCAAAGCCACAGTAAGCAAGTACCCTTTAATTAGGGGGATCAACTGTTTCAGGCAGGCCCAAAAAGTCATGAATGCAGCCATGAAATCTTCATAAACAAACACTGGAAGAGGAATGAGTCATACCGAAGACTTCTCTGACTTTCATGCGATGCCAGCCTTTTAACAATGCAGTTAATTCACAGTACGTACTGGTATTACGAAATAATTGTGAAGTCTAGGCGAAGCAAACAAACCTTGGGGTGGACTGAATGCTAACCACTGAATGCTAAACCATCTTGCAAGTAAACACGCAGCACGTGGTACTGTGGTAGCCTAGAGTTTAAGATACTGGACTATGGACCAGAAGGTCCAGGGTTCAAATACCATCTCTGCAAAGCTACCATTGTTGGGTCCTTGAGCAAGACCCTTAACCCACAATTGCTTGGATTGTAAGACTCTATCAGTTATAAGTCGCTCTGGATAAGGGCATCTGCTAAATGACATAAATGTAAACGTAAAAGTTAGCACTCACATCTGGAGGTTAAACCTGCAACATCAATAAAATAATTCAGGAGATTCATGGATTAGATTTCCCATCCAACAAGTAACCAAAGCCCAAGATCACCATATGCAAGGCCATGCAGCAGTTGGGACTTGTGAAAAGCAAAGTGCCATTGGAGCAATCACGTTGACAGAACCTGATGGAAGAATCTAGGATAGTAGATAGAAGTTGCCATTACCATTGACACGTGGAAGAGGAATAATAGCCTGGGCTTCGACCCTACTGATTTTCGACCCTACCGATTTTGGAGTGGAAAAGAATCCCCACGGCTGTGTTATAAGATCTAGTTTGAAGCCACAATGAAGTAGTTTGAAGTTACAATGTTCAAAAGTTTTAGACGAAAAGCACAGCTCTTCTACTTTAACTGCAAAGTACAGGGTGGGCCATTTATATGGATACACCTAAATAAAATGGGAATGGTTGGTGATATCAACTTCCTGTTTGTGGCACATTAGTATATGGGAGGGGGGAAACTTTTCAAGATGGGTTTTTGACCATGGTGGCCATTTTGAAGTTCTGCCTTGGATCCAAAACTTTATTATTTCCAATGGGAAGAGGGTCATGTAAACACATCAACCTTATTGAGAATGCAACCCTCTTCTCCCACTCTTGACACACTGATAGCAAACAAAAACACCGCAGAAGAAATGCTAGCACAGGCTTTCTAAGTATCCTTTGTTTCAGATGCTGCCACATCTCGTATCTTCAACAGGCATTAGACAACAGCCTTCAGATGACCCCCAAGATAAAAGTCTAAGGGGGCTCAGAATCGGGGGAAAGCATTTCTTGTTGCGGGTGTTGTCTATCAGTGTTGGTCAAGGTGGGAGAAGAGGGTTGCACTTGACAATCCAACACAAATGGGCAGCACTTTGAACAACATTTTATATAAGTGGTCATAAACTGTAAATAACTCATGAAAGAATAAAGTTCCATTAAAACCAAGCACACCATTGTTTTTCTTGTAAAATTCTCAATCAGTTTGATACATGACCCTCTTCCCATTTGAAATAATAAAGTTGGATCCAAAATGGCCAACTTCAAAATGGCCGCCATGGTCAACACCCATCTTGAAAAGTTTCCCCCCTCCCATATACTAATGTGCCACAAACAGGAAGTTGATATCACCAACCATTCCCATTTTATTTAGGTGTATCCATATAAATGGCCCACCCTGTATATAATGTACTGATGATTCAGCCATAGAGGAGCTTAGAATTGACTTGTAGCTGCTTTTCAAGTCTACCACATAGAACATCTAAAACAGGATCATTAACTAAAGTCTGCAATAATGCTGTATACCTCCAGATAGTGTTAAGAAGTGAAGGCAGAAAGTCAGCTAATGATGTATAATTACACAAGTGTTGGAATTGCTGGGAACATGCCTTTACCTTAGACTTAAGAAAATATGGAAATTGCAGATCAAAAGTAGATTAACCTACCACCTGTTCCCATATTCAGTCTTTTCACAGAGTTGACGCAAGTGCTATTTGTGACCCTACAAAAATAGAGATCAGTTGGCGCTTATGTAAGCGTGGAACAAGAACAGTTAGGTAGATACTTTACTTTCTTAACAAGGGTGGGACTGTTAAATGTTCTTAACAATACTTCCACTGAGGGTCACAGCAGAAAATATTCTACATTGTTATTGCCATGCTGTCCAATTTCCGTGATGAATACAATAAAGATCAGAACACTACATGAAAAAGGTTTTGTACATCGGAAAAACACTTCCAATCCATTAACCAAGTCTATAAAATGTATAAGCACATTTACACTAGAGTTTTTGACAAAGGTAATATATTATCTTATTATCCTATCTTATTATCCTATTTATTATCCTATTGTCAACACCTCCTCACCAAGTGCAAATATTCAATAACATATCCACAGACAAATTCAGCATTTTTTTTTTTTTTTTTTTGTTTGGTTTTTTTTTTGTTTTTTTATTTTTCACCCCCCCCCCCCCCCCCTTCTCCTAACCAGATTCTTACTGCTCTACAAACCATCCATTGCACAATTGTAAACCCTCAGGAACACAAGGTGGAGAAAAACTTTTTTAGCGTGGTATGCAGACACCAGCCAACAGAGCAAACCACCTTCATCATGCAACTCCAGCTAAAATAACATTGTAATAATTACACTTTTGCCGCACCCTCGCGATAGCAATACTGGCTGGGTTAGATTACAGTGAAAGGGGGGGACAAAGCAAAGCTCCAATTTGTTTCCTTTGGCATATGGGAAGTTTCCACCCAGGTTGTTTTGGTCCAGCATTGGTTATAGGTCACCCATAACTCGGGGATTTTCCATCTGTCAATATAATAATACTCATTCACAAACCCAAAGAAGCTATTTTTGCATGCTAGTGGAGGGTCTGTAACCATTAACCTCACATACAATAGTGGTTGAAATTTTTGTAACCCCTTTAGAATGTTCTCTATATTTCTGCATAAATATGACCCTAAAACATCACTACATTTTCCACCACACATCCTAAAGTAGATAAAGAGAACTATGAGTGCCATCTGTGAGTGGCAAAAGTATATACGAACCTTTTCTTTCAGTATCTGGTGTGACCTTCTTATGCAGCAGTAACTGTACTTAAACATTTCCAGTAACCACTCTTGATTCAAGTTTTGGCACCATCAGCAGAGAGATGTTTTTCACCCCATCCCCTTACAAAACAGCTTGGTGAGTTTCTTCACAAAAAAAAAAACTGCTTCTACAACTTTGTCTATTGAAATAGGGTTAGGACTGGCCATTCCAAAACATTTCAATTTATTTCTTCTTTAACCATTCCTTTGGTAGAATGACTTGTGCGGCTTAGGGGGCCATTATCTTGCTGTATGATCCACGTTCTCTTGAGATTTAGTTTAAAGCATAGATGCCCTGACATTTTCCTTTAGAAAATTTGCTGGTATAAAATCAGAATTAATACTCTACCAATTGATGGCAAGCTGTCCCTAGTCCCAATGCAGTAAAACGAACCCAAATCATGATACTACCACCACCACCACCACTTCTCCACTGATGTACTATGGTAGACGGTTCTTATATGGAATATAGCATTTTCTTTTGTCAAGACAATGTAACTCATTTAAACAAAAAAGTTCAAATTTACTCTCATCTGTTCACAAAACATTTTTCCAATACCCTTTGGAGTTGGCTTGATCTTTAGTAAACTGCAGCAATGTTATTAGTGGAGAACAGTGGCTTTCTCCTTGCAACCCAGTGTTCTCCTGATGGTGAACTCATGAACAATAACAGTAGCCAATGTGAGAGATGCCTTTAGTTGCACAGAGTTAGCCTGGGTTTCTTTGTGACCTCAAAAACTATTACACACCCTGCTCTTGGAGTGATTTTTGTTGGTCAACCACTCCTGCGGAGGGTAACAATGGTCTTGTGTTTTCTCCATTTGTACACAATCTGTTTGACTGTGGATGCCCTTTTTGATTGTGCAAGTTCTCCTACTTAGAAAGATGAGAGAGGTCTGTAATTTTCATCACAGGTACACTTCAACTATGAGAGACAAAATGAGAAAAAAAAATCCAGGAAATCACATGGTAGGAGTTTTATAAGAATTTTAATTGAATTTAATCAATCATGGTGGAAAAAATAAGCAATATTTCTGGCTCTCACACAGGGGACCTGTAAAACTTCTTTAGGAAAGCTTCTTCTGTCCTCCACTCGTTACCTGTATTAATGGCACCTGTTTTTCCCACCTGTTTATCTGTATAAAAAGACCACCTGTCCCACTGCCTCAAACAGAACTCTAACTCAAGACCAAAAGAGCTGTTCGAAGGACACCAGGACAAAAACTGTAGACCTGCACCATGCTGGGGAAGAGTGAATCTACAATAGGCCAGCAGGCCTGGTGGTGAATAAATCAAGACCATTGATAATCTCCCTTCAATCTGTGCTCCACGCAAGATCTCATCCCGTGGGGTCAAAATGATCATGGAGAACGGTGACCAAAAAATTAAGAATTCCAGAACTACCATACAACGAAGGGGGACCTGATGAATGACCTGCAGAGAGCTGGGACCAAACTAAACAAAGGCTACCACCATCCAGTAACACACACTACGGCCGAGAGGGACTCAGATCCTCTGCCAGTTGGCCAGGCTGGTCCCCCCTGCTTAAGCCAGTACATGTCCGGGCCCACCCGTCTGAATTTTCCAGAGAGCATACTGGATGATCCAGAAAGGAGATTGGGCGAACAATATCATGTGGTCAGATGAAAGCAAAAAAAATGACTTTTTGGTAAAAAACTTAACCCAACTCGTCGTGTTTGAATGCTGAATTGCATCCCAAGAACACCATACCTACTCTTGAAGCATGGGGGCGGAAACAAAACCTCATGGTTTTTGGACACAGGACCAACTGATCCGTGTTAAAAAGAAATGAATGGAACGGGGCCCATGTTATGGTGAGAATTTTAAAGCCAAAACATCTTCCTTCTATCAGTGAGAGCATTGGAGATGGAACATGGGCTGGGTCTTCTAGCATGACAATGATTCCCAAACACACCGCTCGGGCAACGAAGGAGTGGCTCCCTAAAAAGCATTTCAAGGTCCTAGAGTGGCCTAGCCAATCTCCAGACCTCAACCACATAGAAAATGTGTGGAGGGAGTTGAAGTCTGTGATGCCCCAAAACACCACTGCTCTGAAGGGGATCTGCATGGAGGAATGGGCCAAAATACCAGCTACAGTGTGTGCAAACCTGGTGAAAGACTTACAGGAAATGTTTGACCTCTGTCATTGCCAACAAAGGTTATGTTACAAAGTATTGAGTTGATCTTTTGTTATTGACCACATACTTATTTTCCACTGTAATACACAATTAAATTCTTTAAAAATCCTACAATGTGATTTCCTGGATTTTTTTTCTCATTTTGTCTCTCATAGTTGAAGTGTACCTGTGATGAAAATTACAGACCTCTCTCATCTTTATAAGTAAGAGAACTTGCACAATCAGTGGCTGACTAAATACTTTTTTGTCCCACTGTATTGCCTTTGTTCATGACATAGTACACTTGCACAGACATGTTGTAATAAAGATCAGACTTTGATATATCCATGTTTATTTAATACAACAGGGTGAAGACTCACCCCATTGACTGAAAACACCCAACTCCAATTTCACCTTCAAATTAACTGCTAATCCTATAGTTCACACATTTTTGACAATCACATATGTAGCATTTCATCATTTTCCTCAATAAATAAATGCACAAGTATAATATTTTTGTCTCATTTGTTTCTACTACCACTTTCAGGACTTGTTGATCATGTTTTAGGTTATATTGCAGAAATACAGAAAATCCTAAAGGACTGAAAATAGCAAGCACAAATATATTTTTGTTTGCTTAATGCAGAGGTTTTCAATCGCGGAAATGTAAGTACTATATGCCTAAACTGCAGGTGTATGCTTGATTTCAGGCACATTTTACCACTATTTTTACATTTTGCCAAAATAGCTAACATCACTAATTTTCAATGGTACCCACAAACCTTTCAGTCCACAAAATGTAGCAGACTGTATCAACAATTTTAAATAATTCTGCAAAATAGGTTTATTTTAAAAATATGGTTTTTTTTATTAAATAATACATTATTTACAAGACTTTACTTCATCAGATACCTTATGACCTACATGTACAGTTGAATGTGCTTGCAAAACATCACATCCATCTTTGTTCTTAAGAATTTAGTATGTTAGTTAGACTAAACAATCCATGGTTGATGGCTTTGCTATTTACATCAAATACAATTTACTTGGTTTGTATTTTGCATCACTCAGTGCCATTGTCTTGGTGACAATTTTCCATGGTGGCCTCACACAGTAGACCTTAACTATGATACTTTGTTTCTACACATGGGTTGGAATTTCATGGATTTTTTTTTCTTTCTTTCAATTACGTAATATGGCTAAACTTAGAAATATCCTCTCTTTTAATGATGCAGAGAAACTGGGTTTATAACCTCAAGGTTGGATTACTGTAATGCCGTACTTACTGGATGCTCTAGTAAATCTATAAATAAACTTCAGTTAGTTCAGAATGCAGCCACCCGAGTGCTAACTCAAACTAGAAAATTTGATCACATCAGTCCTGTTCTATCATCACTGCACTGGTTACCCATCATAGCCCCATCATACCCAGGCCACTTAATGCCGATGTGCATATTTTACGTTTTATTTGAAGTATGACTCCATGACTTTAGTTTCATTCTTAGATTTATCATCTATGCCGCCCAAGGAGGTTGGGTCCCTTTTTGAGTCTTGGTCCTCCCAAGGTTTCTTCCTCATAACACTTAGGGAGTTTTTCCTTGCCACTGTTGCCCTAGGCTTGCTCAATTTGGGATTGGACATAGATATTAGGAGATAATCTAAACTTGTAAGGTTGCTTTGAGACAATGCTCCATTGTAAAAGGCACTATATAAATAGATCTGACTTGACTTGACTTTAAAATATATATATTAATCCTTTAATTGTTTACTTGTAAACAGCAGCACAGTGCAAAAATGTAAGTTTGGCTTGTATTCAAATATCTAACCCTCTAAACTTCAGGTCTCATAGAAGATCGCAAACCAAATCCATCTGATTTTCATTACTCTTCTAGAAGACAGGACAAGAAACCGACAACACTAATATACTATAACAGAGAAAATGTGTAACTATATTAAGTGTCAGTCTTCCATCTTAGGAAAATTTCTGGACATCAGCTACAGCATCTCAATATCCATATGAGAATATGAGACCAAAAAGTACAAATTATTCACTTAATATATAAAATACAAATACAATTCATACAGTTCATTAACAAAAATATATCTAATACCTAAATCATATCTAATATAGGAAACAGGATGTTGTGCAAATAAAAGTTTTGTCACTTTATGGAGGTAATGCTGTGCTCAGGTGCTCCTCAACCCTACATGGCTTCTCGAGGACCAGCGTTAGATGAGCTGACAGGGGCAGTGCGATTACGAGCCCTGTGTTATGAAAAAAAGAAAGAATGAAGACTTTGCAATTTCATTTTCAGACATAACCACAACATGGGTATTTCAACAATTCACCAGACAACTATGTGTTGTTAGTAATTTTATTACTATATTAATTTCATTAAACTACTAAATTAAAGCCAGAACATGTATACCAAATCACCAAAGTACAAAAAACTGTTTGAATAAAGAGAAAACTGTAAATCAAATCAACTGAAAGTTGAGGTGTTTTAAAGCCCTATTGGGTACCTTTGATGGCGACTGGATTTAGACGACGTTTTTTTGTAATAACTCTTCTTTAGTCTTCAGTCCTTCGCCGGTGTCATATGACCTACACAGCATTGCCAAATGATAACAGTTAAGATTATCTACTTTCCTTATCTGCATTGTTCTGAATTTCCTTTGACTTTTATTTCACTGAAGACAGTATGAACCCAAGATATTTCTGTTTTTTTCTGCTCAACTTCATTTCACTTGTTAATAAACATCCATTCCTGCATTTCAGGCCTGCAACACATTCCAAAAAAAGTTGGGAAAGGGACAATTTAGGGCTAGTAATGAGGTAAAAAAGCAAGAACTAAATAATGTGATTTCAAACAGGTAATGTCAACAGGAGATTATAATCATGATTTGGTACAATATCAGCATCCACGAATTCTGAGTCTTTGAGGAGTAAAGATGGCTAGAGAATATCCAGTTTATTAACAAATGTGTAAGAAAGTTATTGAAATGTTTATAAACAATGTTCCTCAAAGAAAGACAGGAAGGGATTTACATCTTGCTGAAAAATGCATGGATGTCTCTAGAAAAGATGTCGGGTTGAAGGCAGCTTATGTTGCTCTAAAATCTCAGTGTACTTTTCACACAGAAGTACAAATGACCATTATGTCTGCAATGAAATAAAAGTGAAAGAAAATCTAAAGAACACTGCATATATTTTTTATCTGCGTCTTCCATACCATCCCAACTTTTTCTGCTTTGGGGATATAGTACAGTGCAAGTCAGGCAGTGTTCATTTCACAAGTGTTGATGTCAGACAATATGCACACATTTACTGTAACATCACATTGTCTATCTGTAATTCAAAACCCATTTCCTCAGTTAGTCAGAGAAAGTTGCCCTTATTGTAAACTTCACATAACATACTAGCACATCTGCTCAAGCCAGCATCAATGAGTGGCACAATTCCTTCAGAAAAATACTTCTCAGCTCTGTGAATTGTTTCAAAGGTTGAGAACCACCAAGAAATGAATGTGGTATTGAAGGTATACTCAGCAGTTAGTCGCAGTGACCAGCTGAATCTTAAAAAAAAAGAACAAAAAAAAAAAAAAACACAAAATCTTGATAGAGTGGTATTTATAATGTCCAAATTTGGCTATAAAAAGTGTGTATTCAAGCTGGCATGATCCCAACATCATGATCCCAGCATCATCATCATCATCATCATAGGGGTCCGCCTATTGCCATATTGCGATCAAAAATACTCCAGCCGACACATCGCTCCGTCTGTCGCCAGAGACCACACTCAAGTCAATGCCAATTTAGCGGAATCAGTTAACCTAACATGCATGTCTTTGGACTGTGGGAGGAAACTGGAGTACCCGGAGTAAACCCACACAGACACAGGGAGGACATGCAGACTCCCATGTTATCCCAGCATGATTACACAGTATTCCAAAAAGCATCTTGTGACGTTACTAAATGCTTAGCTTTCTCATTCTTTAAGCGCCCAAATAAATGCTCGTTGGTGCAGAGGCATGATTGGCCCGAGGGAAGAAAGTCCAGCTATGGGGTCAACCCCTGGTACTATAACAACCCTTGCCAGCCCTACAGTAGACTAGCATCCTGCTCAGGTCACAGGTACGCCTGCACCCTACATTCTCCAGGGATAGGTGCCTCTTCCCAGGAAATGCTGTGTTAAAAATGTTTGTTTGTGCAGGTTTCACTTCCGGTTTACTGAAGAAAACAACAAAGCATTGCAATAAATGATTTTGTAGAGGGCAAGGAAGATGAGGTTAGTGTGTTAGGCTGAAGGTTATTAGCAATATTTCTCCCATGCCAAAACTGAGCAAGCTGATTCAACATACTACTTAGTTAGAAATGTGATAAGATGGATGTTCTCACCCTTTCCGTTTGTTGCTCTGCCGCAGAACTAGCACGACTACTATGACGATGGAAACAAAGCCTATAAAAAGTAGACATATATTACCGGATCTGGGTTAAAAAAAATAAACAACACAAAGTAACAGCATACTTTTCTCTTACTATATTTAGTGCTATATTATACTAAAAGTACTATACTTTTTATACTACGTCTTGAGTGATATATTGCTTTGTTCTGATTCTGGTCTAGTTTCAATTTTTCTTCTTCTAGATCTTTCTGCCGCATTTGACATGGTTAACCAGAACATCCTACCAACTCATCTATCCGATATTGGTATCTCTAGAACCGGTCTTTCCTAGATTAAGCCCTATTTAATGGATAGGCACTTTTTTCCACATTAATGGCTGCACTCTAACTTCTTGGTGCTTAATCCTCATAAGACTGAATTTCTCTATATTGGCACAAAATCCACTGTTTTTTCTTTTTCCAACTTTCCCCTCCCCATTGGGAATATTTCTTTTACTCCCTCTGAATGAATATGCAATCTCTGAGTTCTATTTGACCCTCTGCTCCCTTTGGAACCTCATGTGAAATCACTCTTCAAATCAGCCTTTTCTCACCTTCACAACATCACACGTTTCAACCCTTTCTTTCACATGAGGTTGCTGAAACTCTGGTACATTCCTTTGTCACTACAAGACTTGACTACTGTAACTCCCTATTGTATGGGCTCCCAGCCAAGACCATGAATGATCATATTACTCTTGTTCTGGAAAAAACTTCACTGGCTTCCAATCACTTTGCCTATTCAATATAAAATTCTACTTCTCACTTTTAAAGGACTCCGTGGTCTTGGTCCAGTTTACCTGACTAATCTACTCACACGTTACACGTGAAGCCAAACTTTGTTTGTGAAGCAAACAAAAACAGGGAACTCACCTATGACAGCAACAATTATGATCACAATTACTGTATGACCTGGAAAAGAAAGCTAATGATTAGCGTGAATACAATTTTAGATTCCTTATAAAGAACTGTTATAAACAATACTGAATTTGGCAAGAACAGTGTGGTTTTAATGAATCAAAAATGCCTCATACTGCTGACTGCACCCGTTGACTACAAGCAATTATATAAGATGACCCTGTGGACCACCCAGTTACTGATTTAATTTAATTGGAGTTGAAGTAATCTAACAGAAACTGTGACTCACTGGAAAATGAACTGGAGGGTTCCCTTTCTAAGGAAGAAAAACAATGACATCAGATTATCATATGCCATTCCAATGACAGCTAAACTGTTCCTGTGAGCAAATGAGACAGAACAGCTGCACTATTTACCTTGTAAGCCTGATGGGGTAGTCCTGGTGGTAAAGATGATGGAAAAGCTTGTGGGAAACATTGTTGTGGAAGGATTTATGTATGTTGGACTGCTGGAGTCCTGTTGGAGTTCTGCAAGCAATACATTATACCTTATAAAGACCAAACAAATCCCATTTAACATGTCAATTACTCCAAAGCATTCCAGATTATTTCTGTTTTATTAATTCCTGTTCACACAAAGAAAAAAAAAATTAACTAATGGCTGTGCTGTCAGTTAGTTCTGCAATGGGCCAAAACAAATGCTTTCCAAAATGCTAACAGGCTAGAAATCTGGGCCAATAACCTAGCCACACAAAGCCATAAGAGAGTCTTTCATTTTGTATCCTAGCTAGTACTCAAATGTGGCCTCACTTTTATACATGTAGGTTATGTGCCCTTTAATCAGAACAAAGTGGGTTTGTGCAACTGGATAGTGAATGGCTATCCAGCTGCACAAACTAAGAGTACTAAGCAAATGAAGCAGTTACACAGTATCAGTCTAATCACTGCATCATTTGAGTTTAAGAGATAATCTAAATCAGACTGATCTCTGTAGGACTGTGTATCCTTTTACTGCATACAGTTTCAATTTCAGTATATTACAAAACAGTTCATGACCTAAAGGCTCTGATCAAAGGTATCTGATCAAATAACCATTTTGAGATATGGGACATTATAGATATGACATTATAGCTAGCTCTAAGGTATTATAGCCTGCATTTACAGCACAACAAGACCTACGCTTTTTAAAACCCTAGCTGGCAGCCTAAGGCGCAAGGAGCCATTCCATTACAGGGCAAATGCACACACATACAAACACAATCACACACAGGCAGTTTAGAGACAACAGTTGTCCTAACGCATGGCTAACTGGATTAAATCCACACAAACATGGACACTTCAGGTCTCCAGGCCAAGACTCAAATCAGGGATCTTTGGAGCTATGAGGTGACAGCGCTAACCACTGTGTCAAATATGCAAAACATTCTCCTTTTTTACCTTTAAAATTGTGGCCTAAAAACTGCCCATTCCAGACATGTAGAGCTCTGTCAATATTATCACTAGACTAATATCATTCATATCATCATGGTATACTGGGATAGGAAGCTTTAACACTGCTAACAAAATCTACTGTTTCAGAATGAGGTATGTTTCTCACAACACACGGAAACATAAGAGTTCTTAACTTATGTGACACCAATCCTTTTCACTTTACTCACATGTGAAACAAATCACTCAAATTAAACCACTGTGAAAAATGAAATTCTTGCATCAAAAGAATAAAACTCACCTATGCAATTCGGGAGTGGTGAGCTGTAGCTTCCATTATGCTGACAAGAAATGGAGCTGTTGCCTACCAGCATGTAGTTTTCCTCACAGGAGTATTTGATGATATCTTTATATTCAGGAAATGTCTTAGTCAGATTCGTAACTATTATGCTATGAGGAATCCTAGGTGGTTTTTCACAAGTTAACACTATAAAACAAAAGAAAACAAATTACTCCCAGTCCTGATCTCAAATGATTATGTGTAATTCAATATGGAGGCACATGCATTTGACCTAACTGAAGTTCAAGTAAACTGAGCTTACCCAAGCATTCTGACCTTCCACTCCAACCAGTTGCAATGCATTGCCTATAACTTGAACCTTGAAGATAATATCTGGACAGAGAACATTTGTAGCTTTTAAAATTGGGTCTCTCTCCTAAGAAATGCTAAAAACGCAATATGATGAAGGGGGAAAAAGCATTTACCCTTTATCACACACCGGTTTAATTAATGCACCAAGCAATGTTCCATTATTGATTTCATAATGCATATGGGACGCAGGTGAAGGCTCACCACAGTCTTTTTCTGAAAGAAATGTTTGGGAAAATAATAAGCCAATGATACAGGAAAGGCTGCATCTTCTACTCTAGATGCTCCAACACTGCAGCAGCAGGATAACAGGATAACCAGTACAGTTATACCCAGCTATCCAAACTCCCGCTATGCGAAATATAAAGTATGTACTATTTATACCCTTGGGAGTACTAATGCACTAATCAGCTATAACAAATGTTAATCAGGCATGGTGTTCCAAATGAATTCTTACCTCTATCCACACCCGCAATTTCATTTTTATTCAGTGGTTATTTATGAGGGAAAGGTGGATTGTTTCATACTGTAGCTTTTACTGCTGAGGAAACATACTGTGAGACAGCATGTGACAAATGTCTCACTGCTCATATTATAAAGGCAAAGCCCTGTCGTATCCGCATACATAACATACAGGAATTATAGTCAAGGAGGAATGGTCCTGTGTTTCCATTGGGTTATGCCCAATGTTCCACTCCATGGGGATATGACAACCCCATCAAAAGTGTGTAGGATCTTTGAATATACAGGAATGTGTATGTGCCTATGTGTGGGTGTATATACCCTTATGTCTCCACAAAAATAAAAAGATTTTAGGCATGGTGGGGACGGCTTAGGTGTATCATTAATTAGCTACAGTGATCATTATGTCTATGGAAAGTCCCCACCTAGATAGCATGACGAACGTGTGTGTGTTTTGGGGGATAGCTGAGGGGTATTATTACTGTATATCATCATATTGACGGAAAACTGGAACACTGTTTTAAACAACAAAAGTTAGTTCCCTACATGCACATTTTCAAAAGGCCTTTCAAAGGCGTTCATAAGATATGCCAGTAAATCATAAATGAACCCAAACCATTTTAAGTATAACTACCGCTTCAACAAACTGACACACAATTATGCTCAAGCTTTACAACAATGTAAATTGCACTTGTGCGAACTGAGTACGCTTTCTGAAGTTGACATACTAACTTACAATTAGGTATTATGAAACAGAATATTTACTTTTACATGCAAGTTCTGGCGTGCTCCAGTTTCCATCTGTACAGGTGATAGTGTTTGAACCCTGGTCCATGAGATATCCATATGCACATTCCAGGGTGAGTACAGTTCCACTAGGGTAGTCATTCTCCATAAGAGATTCATCAGTTAACTCCAGCTTGCCTTCCAGGATAGGTTTCAAACATCCCCCTATTCAAGAAAATACATGCATATTAGAAGTCCAGCTTGTGAATATACATATTCTGCCCTGTCCGCCAAGTGTACAGTGGTGTTTTAAAGTTTGTGAATCCTTTAGACTTTTCTTTATTTCTGCATAAATATGGCCTAAAGTCCTAAAAGTAGATAAAGAGAACCCAGTTAAACAAATGAGACAAAGATATTATACTTGCTTGTTTATTTATTGGGGAAAATGATGCAATATTACATAGTAGCGAGAGGCAAAAGTATGTGAACCTCTAGGATTAGCAGTTAATTTGAAGGTGAAATTAGAGTCGGGTGTTTTCAATCACTGGGATGACAACCAGGTATTCGTGGGCACCCCGTTTTATTTACAGAAGAGGGATCTATCAAAGTCTGCTCTTTTTTTGTGGAAGTGTATCATGGCACGAACAAAGGAGATTTCTGAGGACCTCACAAAAACAGTTGATGATGCTCATCAGGCTGGAAAAGGTTACAAAACCATCTCTACCACAGTCACCACAGTCAGACAGATTGTGTACAAATGGAGGAAATTCAACACCATTGTTAACCCCCCACCCCACCCCGGAATGGTCGACCAACAAAGATCACTCCCAGAGCAAGGCGTGTAATAGCTGGCGAGGTCACAAAACACCGCAGGGTAACCTCTAAGCAACTGGAGGTCTCTCTCACATTGGCTGATGTTGATACTCTTGAGTCCACCATCAGAAGAACACTGAACACCAATGGTGTGCATGGCAGGGTAGTAAGGAGAAAGCCACTGCTGTCCAAAAAGAACATTGCTGTTCATCTGCAGTTTGTTATTATTTCTGTCTTGAGATTATTTCTCACCAGTGTTTTTAGAAGTGGATGAAATGTAAATATAACCAACACTTAAAAAGCTTATTACTGAAACTGTAAAGATTATACTTACCTTGTTTGTACTTGTTACTGCATTATGACAAATTTATTTTTTCATGGCTCTAAGACTTTTCAAACTCAAACAGTAAATTATATTATTTCAAGCTTATTGTATCTTATTTGGGAACTCAGAACCAAAATAAAACCAAAAATAAAGGCAATCTATAAAAAGTGGAATGCTATAAATATCAGGATTTAGAGGCACCTATTGAGTAGTTAAGTTAGATAGAGTTGGTATCGGTATTCTGTATCGGCCAATACCTGAATTTAAGGTATCGGTGCATCCCTACTGATCACGTAATGTTGACAAAATATTGTGAAAAGCGAAACTCGGAAGTGCAGCGCCGGCCTAACAGTTTGTGGCATGCACATAACAGAGACTCAACAGACAGGAACACGCAATGTCAAAGCTTCCACCCAACTAGGCAAGAGCAAAGCAAATTACAAACTCTTAATACTTTTACTTTCATTTATAGACTTAATAATTTTAATATACTAAAGTCTGACACCCTCTCACAAAGCCTACGATTTTTATTATGATCTTGCAAAGACTGCGAGATGTTGCATTGTCACTAATGCAAGACTCCCAATAGATTGCTTTTGAGATTAACTTTTGAATATACACCCCTAAAAATAAATCAGTAAATAAAAAACACAGGATGTAAAATAAACAAAGTGGCTTCTAAAGTACTCTAATGGTATCTTAAAATCAAATGAAAACACCACATTTCACTATTTTATGTACAGTATAACATTCCTATGTTATTTCAATGCTTGAATTTTATTTTTGTCTTGTATATAGAGTTCTATGTAGATTATGCGCTCCAAAATTAGGGGTAATTTGGGATTGCATAATCTACATAGAACTCTATATACAAGACAAATATACAAGACATTAAATATTGTAAATATATTTAGAAATAAAATGTAGCACAGTAAAATTAAGTGTTTCCATTATCTGAACAAAAACTTTTGCTACTACTCCTACTGAACTGTAAAAATCACCTTTACATGTGCCAACCTGATACACTGTAATTTTCCATTTGGTGCTGGAGAATGTTCAGCTATTGGGTGTCGACAGTGTTCATGTCATCATTTGTACAAGCCAAGGCTTAAGATTTATGACAATATTAAACACGGTTGATTTTATCGGAACATCAAGACAAGAAAAAGACTGACCACCTTACATCAAACAAGCAAGATGATGCAAGTGTGACACACTCTAACAATACTTGATTTTATTCTGACATTGGAAATTTGTCTGAGACAGTGAAATCACTTAAAAAGTCATCAGGTCATCAATCTACAATGAGACCAAAACCGAAGTCACGGAATCAAGTCAAGAAGAAATCCTGTATAGAAAAAAAGATGCATCGATAATCAATTAGTAATGGAATCATAGCCCTCTAAATCATTATCAAATCAAACTGTGATGTCCCTAGCTATTCCCACACCTATGCGACATATTTCTGCACATTTTAATGCACCGTACATGACTGAACAGACTGGAAAGAAATTAGCAAGTACAAAAGTTTGGACACCTTTGATCCACTAGTGTTTAAGGATGAGAACATGTATGTTAGATCTTAATCCAAGACTTGCATAAACTATTCAATATCTTAATATATTCTAAGACCCTTCAAGGCTCTGCATGTTGCACTTATCCTGAGCAGATATGATATCTTTCAAACAGGTGAACGAGGTTCTAAAAATAATGACACTTGACTAATATAAATAGAGTAAGTATTTACAAAGATATCTTGGAAATTCCCTCTGCCTGAAACACCAAAACAAACTTTGCTCCAACATCATATTAAGTCAACATTGAAAGTCTAAAACATAACACTTAGATGAATACATTCTTCGATTAAGTGCTATCATTATGTCTTTAAAACAAAGATAATATTATTTGCCAGCAACCCCCAAAGGTATGTTTGGAGAATAAAATTAAAGCATTCCAAGAACAGAATACCCTGCCGACTGTTGAGTCTGTGGATTGTTTTATTCTATGTTGATATTGTGTAGCAACTAGTGGAACCGGAATTGTTGTGTGACTGACAGAGGAATGGACTACTAAGATACAGTGGTACCTCGGTTCTCAATCACCTCGAGACTCGTCAACTTCGGCTCTCGGTGCAGTTTTGTCTCGGTTCTCGGCGCACTTGCTTAAACTTGTATGAATCGAGCTGAGTGACTCGTTTGGGCAGAAACTCGATTCACGATTCCATACACAGTGACTCAATAGCCCCTTGCTCTGTGAAGATTGTGTTTGTTTAATGTTTTTTTCTTAATTCTTACATCTACAGTACTGTATTCTTATTGCAAATAAGTCTCCATGGGTTGTAAAAAAGGTTCGTTTATAAGAGCCAACCGAAAGTAAAACAGGAATTGAATGCACCTGTACAATACAGCTCCAATAATGCATATAATGCTTATACATTGCGGATTTTTCTGGGGGTCTGGAATGGATTTATTCGATTTACATGATTCCTTATGTAAGAAAATTTGCTCTGTACTCGTCATTTTCAGTTTTTTTTTTTTTTTTGCTCTGTACTCGTCATTTTCAGTTCTCGACAAGCCGTCTGGAATGAATAAACGATGAGACCTGAGGTACCACTGTATTAACAAATCCTGTCAGCAAATGTCCCATAATCAATAAAGAAACTAACACTAAAAGCAGTTTGAATTACAAAAAGAGCCAATGAGAAACAACACAGATCCACATGGCAAAGATTCAACAGAGTACTGAAAACATTCCTCAAAGATTTTTGTCCATATTAACATGACAGCATCACACAGTTGCTACAGATCCATAATGTAAATCGCCTATTCTACCACATCCCAAAGGTGCTTGGGATGAGAACTGGTGACTGTGGAGGCCATGTGAGTAAAGTGAACTGGACATGGTCAGCAACAACACTCAAGTAGGCCATACCATTTAAACAATGCTCATTGGTATTAAGGGGCCCAAAGTGTGTCAAGAAAATATCCTCCACAGCATTACACTACCAACATCATCCTGAACCGCTGATTCAACGAATCATCCAACCTGCCATCTTGTTTATGCCAAACTCAGACACTACCATCCAAATGTTACAGTAGAAATCAAGACTCATTAAACCAGGCAATGTTTTTCCAATCTTCTATTTTCCAAATTTGTTGACTCTGTGAATTGTAACCTCAGTTGCCTGTTTCCAGCTGACCGGAGTGTGGTCTTCTGCTGCTGTAGCCCATCTACTTCAAGGTTGGACATGTCATGCATTCAGAGATGCTCTTCAACATACTATGGTTGTAACAAGTGTATGTTTTACTTACTGTTGGCTTTCTATAAGCTCAAACCAGTCTAGCCAATTTCCTCTGACCTCTGGCATCAACAGGGCATTGCATCCAGGGAACATCCACTCACTGGATGTTTTCTCTTTTACTGACTATTCTCTGTAAATCAGCAGTTTATAAAACTTTGTTCAATCCCCAGCCTAGCACCAACGATGCCACATTCAATGTCACTTAAATCACCTTTCTTCTCCATCCTGATGGTCGGTTTGAACTTCAACAGGTCAACTTTACCACTTCTACAAGCTTAAATGCACCGATTTGCTGCCATGTGATTGGCTGTTTAGATATTTTCGTCATATATGTATGTGTATCACAATGTCAGAGTGGTGTGTGTGTATTATATGTGTAGTACACGTAGTGTATATACATACATACATACATACATACATACATACACACACAAATATATATACTATATCTATATCTATCTATCTATATATATATATATATATATATATATATATATATATATATATATATATACATATATATATTATCGTACACACACACACATATATATATGTATGTATATCACGTAGTCCCCACAGTGGCAGCTATGTTTTTATTGATGTTACAAAATCCGCCGCTAGCTATATCTATAATCTAAATATCTTAAATAATATTTAAATAATGTCTAAAGTTAGAATCTGTTTGATTTGCTTGAATAGCTCTGTACTGAGATTTAATTGTCTATATATTCGCAATAAATTACAAGCCAATGGTTTTACAGAAAACAAACGAAGCACCAGACGGTATAAAAAGTAAACAAGCAAACCATGTTACATTCAAACTTACCGGTTTGTTCCGAAGAAACAACAGGCACCAGGAACAACGACAACAGTGTCCACAAATTCATCTTCCGACTTTACGCTTTAAATTTCCAGATAAGTTAAACGAAAACACAAAATGGAAAAACAAACGCCTTGAAGTAAAAAGCGTTCACTAGTCCAGTAGTAGTATAAATAATGTGCCAAGCTTCAGTTGATTATACCTGGAGCTTCACAATTTTTCGCGATATTCAACGTTCATGCAGCGATTCCGAATCCAGTTCAGTTTGCTAAATATCGCCGGTCTGTTTCTTTTTATCAAACAAACACACACACACGCACACACCCTCCTTCCCACTCATATCGCCGAACACACACACACACACACTCCTCCTGAGAGACTCTGCCCTACTGAGTGTTCGTACCTAGCACCGTCATAACAACCTTTGTTTTTTCCTATTAGGAGTATCGTTCGGCGTATAATGCGCTGTGTAAGCTGTAGAACCCTATATTCTAAGCCCTAGTTAGGGTGCTTATGACGGCGGTAGGAATCCATGTAGAATTCAACCGTAACATTATAATCCGTGGGTGTTCCGCTCTGTTTATCACCGTGTAATTAATCTTTGTGTAATGTTTAAACTGCACCTTGAAGCAGGCTACAAAGTCTCGGTTAGACCCGACAGCCTGTGCAGGTGGTAGACCAAGGGATTATACCAGATTTTTCCAGAAAGCCGTGTTAGGAGCTACCCTGTCAAATTTGTCTACGTTTTAATTTTTACGTTTAAGTATTTGATATGGAAATTAAATTAAGTACTTTATAATAAATCGTATACTTAACGTATGTGTCTAAGAAAAATACTAAAGTTATGACAACTCCGTTAAATTTAGTCAAGCATACGGCTTCTATAAAGATATCGATATCAGCAAGTGTTGGTGCAGCTTTTTTTGTGTTATGCGTCTATTGTCTGTGTGGACTTTGGTATCTTTGTGTAGAGGTAGGTTTTCTTTGGGTTCCCACCAAATGTGCTCTGCAATTGACCGGGTTCCTGACCGGGATGTAACCTATTTCAGCCTTGGACCCAAGTTTCTGGATCACACGATGAGTCATCAGGAGGAAGCTGTAAACGGTAGATAAATTATGATATACACAATTTAAAGCTATTACTTACTGTAAAAATGCCATTTGACTTTAACGGTCAGTCGTGTCGCTATATCTTAGCTGTTTTGCTAAAGGTAGCCTGATTGTTTACACTTGAGTATTTATTTAAACGTATTAGGAAAAATGTCTAAAGAATTCTGTTCCCATCACATGACCAAGTCAACAATTGACTCAGAGAATGCATTACCAATAAGAACTAAATATAATTAGCAAAACAGGGCATCTTTTGGGTGACATTTCACTTCTCACCATTAGCATATTCTTTTTTATATATGTGTTGTGCAAGGATTTCCTGAGTTAAAAGGGTTTTCCAAACTTTTCCAAAACGGTTGTTATTGCAACAAGTGTTGAGTCTGACAAGGAATCCAAATGTCTAAACGAAAGTCTGACGAGGTTCACTGCAGCTGTATTTCATCACCATTTTAATGTGAGTCATGCTCAGGGTGTTCCCTGGAATCATGTTCATTTTTTTCCGCCACAGTGCAAATCAGGCTTGCCTAGTCTGTGTCACCCAATGAGTTTTGCAAGTTTTTCCAATTTCATTGCATACATTCAGTTGCCAGTTCATTCTGTACACGATGTCTACAATCAGGCAGTTTATTAGCTACACCCAGCTAGTACCAGGTTGGACCCTCGTTTTGCCTTCAGAATTGCCTTAATTCAGTTCAACAAGGTGTTGGAAACATTCCACAAAGAACACCAGCCTGAACTGTTGATACAATGTAGGATGGGTCCATGCTTTCATGTTGTTTATGTCAAATTCGGACCCTATCTGAATGTCACAGCAAAAATCGAGACTCATCAATGATTTTCAATCTTCTAGTGTCCAATTTTGGTGAGCTTATGCCAGTTGCAGCCTGTTTCCTGTTCTTAGCTAACAGAAGTGGCACCTGGTGTTGTCTTCTGCTGCAGTAGCCCATCTGCTTCAAGGTTCAACATGTTGTGCATTCAGAGACTCTCTATTTTCAACAGTGGCTCAAACCAGTCTGGCCATTCTTCTCTGATATCAACAAGACATTTCCGTCCAGGCAACTGCCCGTCACTGGATATTTTCTTTTTTTCAGACAATGATCTGTAAACCCTATAGATGGCTGTGTGTGAAAATCCTATTAGATCAGCAGTTTCTGAAATACTGCTAATCAAATCACCTTTCTACTCCATTCTGATGCTCAGTATGAACTTCAGCAGGGAATCTTGACCATGTCTACATGCCTGAATGCATGTAGGCATACTTTGTAGCGCAATTACGAACTGGGGCGATTTCTTCACAACCCCTATCATGTAGGGTAGGGTAGTTTAAAATGAGTAACCAGTACGTACCATAATGGATTATTAAGACACCAGGCCTTTTAAGCACAAAACTGATACTATCATGGCAGTGGTGTAGATGGTGATGAGCTGGTACAAGTGTATCAGACACAAAAGCATCATCATACAGTAATAGGAATGTCTGGGATACTTCTTAAATGTCACTGCTGGGTCCAACAGCTAAACATATCCAGCGTGATGTGTTTAAAAACTGGCCAACTCTGAAGGGCTAGAAAGATGAGCCAAATTCTTCAGCTGTACACAGATTAGATATGCAGACAAGGTACAGTGGTGCTTTAAAGTCTGTGAACCCTTTAGATTATTCTATATTTCTAAGTAGCATATATATGACCTAAAATATCATCAGATTTTCCCACAAGTCCTAAAAGAAGATAAAGAGAACTCAATTAAACAAATGAGACAAAAGTCATGTATGTATTTAAATCTTATCATTTATTTATTGAGGAAAATGATCCATTATTACATGAGTCAAATAAATACAAAATTAGTTTACCAGTTAACTGAAGCAAAATAAGGTAAACAAAAGCAAAGCAAAATGAGAATGAAATGAATGTTTGTCATGTTCTCTCGGTTTTTGCATGGGCTTCCCCTGTCGACTCCCAAAGGATGCCACAGGAGAATTATTTTACTCCAAAGGCCCCTTCAAGGGCCCCTTCCCAAAAATTATGGAGGTTACTTAAAATAAATAAATGATTAACTGTGCATTACAGCAATAGGGAAACTATTTAGGAAACCGATAGTTTGGTTCTAAAATCTGTCCGTCTATGACCGCCTCACAACATTTGAATTCTGTATTAACGTGCCATAAATAGATATGACCGTTACGCTACTCACTTTTTTTGTAGTGCATTACAAATATAAACTTGTGAGGGCAGCTTTTTTTTTTACCCAGTACATCAAGACCAGTACCCACACAAGGAAGAAAGGAAAAAGTGAATCCTGGTTTCAGGGCACTGTTGGTTTTCGTGTTGGACTGAAGAGCTAGGGATTTCATTGCCTTGCGGAAGGACTTTGTTCAGAATGTTTCTCTGCTACGCCTTACAACACCCTTAGCAGTGATGAAATCACTGTAAGATGGCCTCTTGTAACTTATTGTTGTAGTATGCCAACCCAAAAATAACAGACAGCAGTTCTATGGTAAAATCCAGGACATGGGAAGACAGCTGCAGTATGTCCTTAGTTACAGATAGACAGAAAACACATATTAATGTAACAATGCCTCTATTTCCTCTTTTACTGACCTCTGGTGACTGTTGAGTTCATTGACTGAGTCTTTTTTATTGCTGTCATAACAAAATGACGTCAAAAAAGGGCGTAAAAATGACAGTGAAATTTTTTAAAGAGCCTAATACACATGGTTAGTGACATTATAAAATTAATTCTCAGGGTTGAGAAGTATGGACTGGAAAGGTCATTGTAGCTATAAAAATGATTAAATATTTCCCAGCAAAAGAGGTCAGGGATTCAGGGTAGACAGGGAGAACCCCCTAAACTGTAAACTATTTGGAGTAGGGGGTTGGTGGTACAGAGGGATTAACCTGTCACAAGGCCAGAAATTCCTGATGGCACACCCGGTAACAGACACCACCTACATATGCTACGGTTCCATGTATTATGTTTTGCCTTGTAAGATTTAACATGTCTTATATAACTCAGCTGTTAGGCTAATGGTTGGGAGTTCCTCTATTTTGGATTATGTGGTTTTATCACTATAGTAACAACTCTGTAGCACATGAACTGTTTTTTCAGCATTCCCTCTTAACAGCATTACTCACTCATAACAGCATTACTAGTGTTCTGTCTAGCAGTATTATCCCTGCCACACTGGCACTTTGGCCAAAGAATGCCAAATGCGTCTCTTTTTAGGTAGCAGTCATCACTTTATATTATTCACCCTCAACTTTGTGTTGAGACTTTCTTCATTCCAAGGTACTGATATCAGCAAGACAAACAGAAAGAGCAATGTCCCACCATCTTCCTTGATCTTGTTACCATAAACACATGGCTATTTTGGGTAGGTCAGCCTTATAAAACCGTGTCTGCCTAGTGTATTTTAGCCATATCTTAAAAATTATGTCCACACCCAATTCCACTGTCAAAGAAAAATTGTAGGATTCTAAGTTTCGTTCTCTCTAAGCAAAAGACGCCCCAGACAAACATTTAGAGGAAACTGAATAAATCAAGCTCAGATCAAGTATGAATGTTATAAAACATTAGAAATATGATAAGATGTGATATATGATATTAAATGGGGGATGGGTTGCCTTAGTGTGTATGGCTCTGTACTCTGGAGTTCAGGGAAAGGCCCTGTGCTGCTCAGTTCAGCTGTAGGTCACTCTGGATAAGGGTTTCTGCTAAATGCTGTATATACAAATTTATATCCATGTTGGTCATTTTCCTTTCAGTAAACAGTGAAACTATTGCCCACAATGCTTTTGCACAACTACACTCTCCACCCCCATCCTTTAACTCCCATGGACTTGACTGGATGAACAAAAATGGAACATTACGCAATGAATTGAGACAAGAATAGCAAAGTATATCAAATTATTTAAATATCAACATAACAAATGTGTTTTAGGTTTGGACAATGCAAAGATGTATGATTTCCGTGGTGACCCCTGGTGGTATGAAAGTGTTATATATTATATATCTTGATAATTCTTGACAGTTATGTGCATGAGCGAGAATATACTGTATGCCTCTGGAGTATTTGTAAAACCTTGTCTTCTTGTTTTGTATGCATTAGTGTCAGTCACTTTGAATTATGTTTGTTTTACCGCATAAATCGGGAGCTCTTCTGTCTATTTAACTCATGTTTCCCCTTTGTGAAGTCAGCTACATATTGTGCAATAAACACTTACCGTATTTTTCGGACCATAATGCGCACTTAAAATCCTTTAATTTTCTCAAAAATCGACAGTGCGCCTTAAAATGCGGTGCGTCTAATGTATGAATTCATTCTGGTTGTGCTTTCTGACCTAGAACCGATTGTAGATGGTACACGGCGCTCATAAATCTGTCAAAATGTTTTAGCATGGCCTTGGTAAGTTACGAAGCTTACGGCCACCGTAGTGCGCAGCATCGCGGAGTAATACGGTATGTGCTTCAGCATTAGGGTACGTGCATTCATTCATTCATTCATTTTCGAAGCGGATTTCAAACACAACGCTATCAGTCACGCAGTACAACACGGACATAGAGCACTGCGAGAGAATTCATCATTAACGAATCAATGGTACGAAAGTGGAGGAAGCAAGAAGACGCCCTGCGCCAGGTAAAGACCAAACTGAGCTTCCGAGGGAACTTAAGAGTTTTGTTTAATTTAATGCGTCTTATAACCCGGTGCGCTTTATGTATGAAAATAGATCCGTTAGCAGCCGACCGTTGATATCGCGCCTTATAACCCGGTGCACTTTATAGCCCGGAAAATACGGTAACTCTTAAATTCCTCATAACCCAGAAATATTTGGGCAAGGATGGAACAAACAGTGGGTTATAATCAAACACAATAGGGGTGCAACGAGTAATCGACTTAGTCGACTAAAACTGACTACCAAATCAGTTATCTAATTAACTAAGTAACTAATTTAATATTCGATTAGTCGGTGACATCATCACACGTGTTTCTCGCTCTAACTAGGAATGTTTTTACATTACTGCTTACCGGAGAGTTAACAAAAGTAACAGCCTCAAAAACAAAATCCTCAAACGTGGGAGCATTTCATGCTTATCTAAAAACAATGTTTTTCAGTTGTACTATTTAGGAGTATGTTTAAAGCCATTCCACTTGATGGTATGAGCTGTAACATTTTCTCTTTGAAAATGCGTGTTCTTCTGAACCATTACTGGAGTTGGACCGGAGATGCAAGTAACTGTAATAAACAAAGAAACTTTTCAAATTCTAAATAATGTGGACAGTTTTAAACATTGCATTGTTCTCTTGATGTCGAGGAGTTTTCTGTTTACCTTGAGTTCTCCGTGAGTGTTTGTGAACACTCTGTTTGCGAAACAGTTTCAGGATGTAGTTGACCGCGACAATACGAGGAACTGAAAGAAGGGTTACCATTTGAAATGGATGGTTCACACAAAATCGCTCAATTTTAGCTGTTCAGAGAGCACACGTTTGCAAAATTTGATTGCACATCACATTTATGGCTGGAGATACTGATTTGCTTTGATTTGGTTCTGTTACATTTTATTGCTGCTACTTTGCACATCAAACTTTGCATGATTTAAGGACTTTGGACTTTCATTTATCTTTTGTATTAGCAGGACAAATCATTAAAACTGTGACATTTTGAATAGGATATCCATCTTGATTGTCTTCATTGTTAGTTAGCAAATGCATACAACAACCTCAAGATAAACGTAAAGCCTGAGAGCTACATCAGAGTTATTTGGTAACTGAGAATATTTGATTATTATTATTCATTTCAATAATCAATAGATTATTTGACTATCAAAATAGTCCTTTTGTTGCAGCCCTAAAACACAATGGTATAATCACTTTAAACAAATGCCTTTGTTTAAAGGTGTATTTTAGGACGGTTAATAGTTCTTCACAGCATGCAGTGTTATGCAGGAAAACAGTTCTAGATTTTTCCCTTTTGAGCACATGATGTTAGGGGTGGGCAATATGACGATATTTTATCATATCATGATCAATTTTGCTACAATACATTATAATACAATATTCTTTTCCGAGCAAGGATATCAAGGATATCGTCTGTGCTTTAAGAACACTGACCAACTGCATGTTTTCATTATAAAAGGTGTAATTAGTCGTATTTTCTTAGATGACGTGTAGAATATTTTGAATAAAAATCGCTTTACAAAGTAGGGGATAATATTTGAATAGTAGTTTTTAAAAATCTTGCTACTGATGCATTTTGTCTGTGATCACATGTATTGTTATAAATATCAAGTATTGTGAAAATGTCTTGAAATATTGTGATATTTTTTACCATATCGCCCACTCCCTTCCCATAAACTCGCAGTACTCAGCTTTACCCATACTTGCCACAGTTAATTTATTGCAATGCGTCATATGTTAACCATTTTAAATGACAATTATGTTTTGCCCTTTGTGACAAGGCATTATCATGCTGAGAGTAGCTATTAGGAAACAGAACAAATTTGACCATAATGGGATGCACATGGTCAGCAACAATACTCAGATTAGGTTTGGCATTCAAACCATGTGTGATTATGCAGTGCAGGTTGGTACATGGATTCATGCTGTTCATAAAAATTCTGACTCTATCATCTGCATATCACAGGAGAAATCAGATTCTTCAGGCCTGGCTCTGCTTTATCTTCAGTTCCAATTCAGGGAGCACGTTGTGTCGACACTATTAGGTTGGTAAGTAGTGGTAAGTGGAAGGGGTAGCAAAACGTTACAACTCACTGCTCACTGTTGATTCTTGCTTTTTTTGTTAAAAAGAAGAAAAAAAAAACCTTGTGAGTTGCTGTAACCTTAATGTCAGCTCAAACAAGTCTGGATTTATTCATACCAAGGTGTTTTCACAAATATAACTGATGTTAGGAGCTGGTCTGTACATCATTTAAACCATAGCTACTGCTGTGCATGAAAATCCCAGATCAGCAGGATCTTAAATACTCAAAACACCCAGTCTGGTACTATGGGTTATTCAAAGCCACATTGTTTCCTCATTCTGACATGTGATGTGTTTTTAGTTTATTCATTTTATTTAATGCTGTATTCACGACAGACACAAGGTTATATCAACACACAAGTCATGGGCCAATTTAGAGTGACCACTCAATATAATGCATGCCTTTGGAATGTGGGAGGAAACTGGAGCACCTGGAGTAAACTCACACAGTCACGGGGAGTCTGGGGTCGGGATTCAACCGGGGATCTCAGAGCTGAGAGGTGACGGCACTAACCTTATGTGCCACCGTGCTCCCTGCAATTGATATGTACATGAACTTAGGTATCATGTTGCTTCCCTATAACTGGTGGTCAGGTGGTTCTAATAAAATTTCTGATGAATCAAACCCCACTACAAATAATGTTTTTGACAAATGTCAACTTTAAAAAAAAAAAAGTCCTGCATCCAGAGTTCAAATAAGTGCACAAGTATCCATGAAATAAAACTGAAAGCTTTTAGAAGACAGGAATGTGTCTCTTTGCCGAAATATCACTCCTTTGTATCCACTGTTGCCTTTGGAGACGGACGTCTAATGTGAGTCAGTTGCAAGATATTCACAACATCTCACTAGCAGTAGCGCCTACTTCCAGCACATGCTTTATTGTAACACTTTATTGTGACTGAAGCAATTGGTAGATGTAGAACAGTTTACTACGTTGAATCCTTTCGAACACATCACATGCTGTGTAAGATATCACCTCAAATAAACTTGACATATTGAACACAGTTTATTCTGTAAGAAAACTACATGATTTGACTCTTTGAATTAAATTCATGGAGAAATGAATAACTTTATTTTACAGTGCATGACCCAAACAGGGTTATATTAGATTTTTATCTATCTTAAATCCTCTTATTTAAATACAAAAATAATGAAGTAACTTTACAGATCTCTGTTCGCTCTTCTTTGAGTGCACACAACAAGACACTTATAAAGGTGCTGTACAATATTTAAACATTTACATCTTGCGCCACATATACAGACTAGAAGTATTTTGCCATTTTTCAGAGTACACCATTTCATTCTGTAACATGACAACAGTGCTGGCATGTACACATTATAATGAAAATGTCATGTCATATTCTTTTCATGTTTAAACCCATCTAACTTAAATCAGAAAGTGTTGCTGGAAATGTGTACACAAGACCATTTCAACGTAACCTGTAAATGGTAAAATATTTTTAAAAAGCCGAGTGCTTTGTATTATTTGTTACAAGAGCAAATATATCAGCCTGAATGACTTCAATACATCAAAGCTATCACACATGACCATAACTATTGTACAGAAGCTCACTACATGAGGTGAAATCACACACAGTCCACACACAATGGGTAGCCACCTATCCTCTGACGGTGATGAGGCATGTCATGCGGTGAGTACCGTCTTCCAAATCAGCCCTTATTGATGCTACACACATCCTTATGAATGTGAATGAATGAAATAATGAGTGCGATTGATTGACAGACCCAATACCTGCAATATTCCTATTAATGTTTTCGTCACCTCGGTCTGGTGTTTTGAAATTAAATCATTTATCCTTTATACAGAACTCTGAGACATCTGAATCACAGTAACCTTAAGAAAGAATATATTCTCCCATTAGTCCAAGGGCTGGATTGCTAACATTACCTGCTATTACATTCAGTTTGGAGGCACACATCCAGGAAAAGAGAAAGACTGAAACGCCCAGGAAACACAAGACATTTAAAGATAGTCCTACAGTGTACCATTGAGTTTGTGTTAAGTTCAAGTCATTGCTACCATGTAAAGCTACCACGGGGCTTACTATAGAATTTGTAACTATATACACCTTATGCCCTATATAGCTACATCTCTATTTTCATACACATTTCAGCATATTACACATTTAGTAGAAATGGCAAATAAGATATCAAAGCACAAGTTTCTGGTCTTTTGCAATGATATGATTCAAATATGATCAAGAATCTGGGCATGTAAGAGTCAGAGAACAGTCTAAAAAAGTCCTTGGTAAAGCTAGTTGCTGTAGAGACATGTCAGCCTCGAACCAATAAATACAAGTCTTTGTTGGTTGTCGAGCTGAAAGACATCCACCAGTGGTTTTCAAAAGACATGCAACAAAGCAACTTGAGGGATGAAGGTCAATTTTGCATGCAGAATTGGAGGCAGTAATAGTGGTAGGAGCAACATGACCCTACATGTAATAAAACCCATAACACAAAAGTTATGGTAGGAAGGGATGGTCCCTTCCATTGCATATGAATGATCAGCATTGTGATGGATAGTGGAGTGTCAGCATTTTTCAAAGCTGTCAATGAAGGAACATGGGGGCAGGGTTGAGCCTCGTTATCTGGGCCACACACAGCACCCACAGAAAGCATTCTGTGAGATATAGATGTTCCATTATGAGCCGCTCATCAATAAACATCAGTATGGAAGAGCAGAAAAGCAGCAGCTTCGGTTTCACTGCTTACAAAGTAGAAGAAATGGAAGGGGGAATTCAAAAAGGAAAAAAAATCCGAGCCTCCTGATTTTCATGAAATAAAACTCAATTCACTCCACTAGGAGTCCTCAGCAAGGGTGCCAATAAGAATTTTGTTTCTGGGCCTGTCTATTTGGGCTGAGGCCCACTTAGGCTATTGGAAACAACTCCCCTCACTTATGGCACCCGCTGGCCCTAGGCATTCTGTGCCACATTCTGACAGTACAGCGAAACCAACTGTCTACTGAGCCTGACAGTAGATAATAGTGGTGCGTTGTTTGAAAGGAGAGGAATCTGTATGGAATGGCAAAGAGGAAGCAGCTTTGGGATGGTCACTTCCTGATCCACGTTGTGAAGCATGTGCTTTAATTACCCGTAAATATCACTCATCACTTCTTCATGAGTGAGAATGCGTGCAAAGTTCGGGACCTTCCAGAGGCCATTTTTGTTGAGTGTTGAGTTCTTATTTGGGCGCTCTGGCTCATGTAGGTCATCTATAATGGTAAACCCATCCTCGCTTTCAGTCTCGTCATCTGTTTGTATGACTTTTGGATCATATATTTGTTTATCGCTATCCTCAGTCTCTGTTATTCTCCTTAAATCATGCTGAAGTTCTTTACTCTTACTGTGCTGAACTCTGTCCTCTTCTCTGGGTATACGATGCCCGTGTCTCTTCGTTTTTCTGGATTTGCTATTGTCTCTATCATGATCTTCCTGTGGTTGCTTCTTTGTTCCCAACATGTTTTGAGGTTCCACATGTCCATTCAGCCCTGCCCCCTGTCCTTGACCATTTGTTTCTGCTTTCTTTTTGTCCTGTCTGTCCTTGTTTTGCTGTTTTCCTCTTGAATGATCCCTTCCTGACGGTTCACGGCGATCTTTCCCATCATTCCTCTGAACCACCTGTTTTGTTTCCTTAATTTTATCAGTGACCCCTTCCTGTCCCTCTTGATTTGATTTTCTAGAACTCTTTTTATGGCTTGGTTGTTGTTTGTTGGACTTCCTGTGTCTGCTGGAATCTTGTTTATGTTGTTGTATATTCTCTTTGGACCTACGGGACTTGTGTGGTTCTTCTTTGGTTTTAGACAAATCATTAAGTTTCCTTTCTGTGCTCCCAAAGTCAGCGGTGTACTCTGCAGATCTGCTTCTCTTGACCTTTCTGGACTCTAAGGCTGAAGGAGAGGCAGAGTCTTGAGCTTTGGCACGTCTGTCCTTGCTTCTGGGGTTATGGTGAGGTGACAGACTGTCCTTAGACTCAGAAAAGTTTGGCGAGAGGGCAGAGGGGCTCTTTCTGTCTTTCCCATCTTTGTCATCCTTCTTTCTTGAGGTGGGTGAGGAAGGATGCAAATGAGATTCATAGAATGGAAATGCCAAAGCATCAGATGGTTGTGGGTCTGAGGAGAAACTGACACCTGGAGAAGTTGGAGGTGAAGAGACTTTTGGATCTGCTGCAGGGCCTGTAAAAATGTCCAAAGTTATATATTTAGTGAGAAAACAATATTTACAACATTTAGCAGATGCCCTTATCCAGAGCAACTTGCAATTGATACAATCTAACAATCCAAGCAATTGTGGGTTAAAGGACTTGCTCAAGGACCCATCAGTGGCAGCTTGACAGAGGTGGGATTTTAAATACATTCAGGAGTACCATGTATTTTGGTATTTTTGTACACTTTTACCTGGTAGCCATCACAGCTTAACAAAGATTTTGTCCCTTGTGAAAACCTGTCTTATGTATTTTGCACACTGAATCCAAGTCTATTCTCAGAATTTCTCTATCACAGTTTTTTTGTTCAATACACTCACATATAATTATGTATACGTGTCTGTCAAAAACACAGCTATTTTCATTCTTTATGAAGTATGATAGCTTCATTTTGAAAGCACAAGCTTGGATAACTGAGTGACCAGGGGCCTGCAGAAATACATGGGAATAGTGTCACTCTTGAATAGCAATTCAAATATCTGGTGCAGTATCTTTTTGAATTAGTTCAAAAGCTGTGCTTTTGTGTATTTAAGTGTTTGACTGGTACCATATCCACTATTAAATTGCCATGAAACTGTGTAAATAGTCCAAATTCTTTCTGCAACATCTGTGGTTTGGAGAGAACCCAAAGATCACACTTCAGTTGCTACACGCATCTGACCAATATACATTATAAACAACCCCAATGCAAATTTTAAAAATGCAGTGTTTCTTACATTTACATTGACTTTTATTTACTAGCAGACAGTAAAAACCCAATATATTTCATGTTTTGTCTGGTCAACTTGATTTCATTCATTAATAATCATCCATTCCTACATGTACAACAGACTCCAAAAAAGATGGGACAGGGGCAATTTAGGTCTAGTAATAAAGTAAAAAAAACTAAATAATGATGTGTTTTGCAAACCGGTGATTGTAATCATGAATTGCTAAAAAATCAGTATCCAGCAAAGGCTGAGTTTTTGAGGAGTAGAGAATCTCCAGTTTGTCAACAAATGTGTAAGAAAATGATTGAAATCTTTTAAAACAATGTTCCTCAAAGAAAGACTGGAAGGGATTGGCATATTTCAGTCCTTACTTTTTTTTATTTAGCTTGTTTTGTGTTGTCTTGTTGAAAAATGCATGGACATCCCTGTGAAAGAGCCTTCAAAAACATGACACTGAGCGATAATGAGTCTGATGATGAGAAAGCCTACCAGGTAGTAGACAATGTGGATACACTTGTACAGTTTATAAGTAGGTCTGTACATAATTTAGGTATAATAACAGCCTTATTTATAAATAAACACTATGCACTGATTGTAAATTTTAATTGGTCTGTCACTTAACAAACGAAGAGCAAAAAACAGATGTCTAAAACTAGACTTGAATTAGCGTAAAAACTACTATACTTTACCACCTACAGTGGTGCTTGAAAGTTTGTGAACCCTTTAGAATTTTCTATATTTCTGCATAAATATGATCTAATTACTCACATTAACTGCTCACTTCAGTTCTTTGCACAACATTTTGACTGGATAAAGGTCAGGACTATGAAGGAATATTTTTCTATTGATCATTATTTCTTTCTTTATATTGCTTTTAATATCAAGGCTTTAGGCCAGCATGACCTTGTGCAAACTTGGTCAGAGGGAGGAAGACAGTTGTGGGAGAGAAAGAGAGAGTGCAGATAAGGGTCATGGCCTTCACGGGACAGTACCGTTCTCGGGAGAACAAAGAGTGTCTATATGTTTTCGCAAGAAAAGATATTACAATCTATAAGTTATCTACACAGTGCATGTATGAACCTATTTCTCTAGTATAAAAGGTGAGGAGCGTAAAAGCCTGCTCATCCGCTCATATACAACTGCTCAGGGATCTTTGTATTTGGGTTGATCTCTGCGCAGACAATAAAACTGTCTATTACTTCATTCCAGCACCTGTGTCTCTGTGACTCTGTTCTTCCACATTTGCACTTTTTCCACCACAATTTGGCATTGTCGGCAGGATCCCACTTGTTGAAAGGAGATCGTTTCTGAGAAGAAAACTGCAGTTTCACCTAACTCGCAGAAAAAACAGTTTCAGAGAAGAGTTGACTTTTCTGGGCGAAGATCCTTGAGATTAGCTGGGATCTGAGTCCTGTGCAAGAATGTGGACGTGGAGAGCCTGGAAATTGCTGGGTGAGGTTTTAGACACTTTTTCTATACTGTGTGTATAGAATAAGAACTGTACGTTCTCAAGAAAAAGGTTCTTACTGTGTGTTTGAAATGTGAAAAATTCAGAAAAGAGGGGTTTTGAATTTCCACCACCTATAGTGCAATGCAATATTCCACCTTATGGTAGTTTAATTCAGTGGATGAAGACACACAAACCAGACAGTTGTGCTCAAATATTGTAATTTTCCTCCTGAAGGGAGTCTGAACGTTGATGTATTACAAGCTTTAAAAACTCAATTACAATTACAACAAGATAAACATGATAAAGCCATAGAATATTGTAAGGACCATAAAATAGACAAAACATGTCCCAATTTCCCTTGGCAACCCAATTTCCATGCATATGGAAAGTGGAGACAAGTTCCACAAAAGAAGTTGGCAAGGAAACAAAATAATAAGAAGAAGCAAAAGACAGCAGTAACTGTCAGCCAGTTCTTATTTTGCCGAAAGAGTGCCTGGATGATTTCATCCCTCAACCTCCTCCACCATACCAACCAGCACCTGACACCTCCCAACCTCCCAGTGCCCAGTTCCAGATGCCCAGCATCCAAGTAATGGGCCCCCAAGGACCAGTCTTCATTTTCAGGCCATGGACCCTTGAAGATACGAAACAAGTAGCTGAGGAGCTGACTGGACTTTCAGAAGGAGGACAAAACTTCGTTACGAAAATGAACTTGCTAGTCAGGGGATGGAAATCGTCCCTAAACGAGTTGGCCAGAGTATGTGCATTAAGGATGGAAAAAAGTACAGGAAGATCTGCCAAAGAACCCTGACATCATGTACAACGAGGCCAACGACTCCCCTATCCTATCAAAGGGAGGTCCAACAACTCAGAAACAGAATAACTGCAGCTTTTCCTGTAAGACTCTCGTACCTGCATGAGCTGGAGAAACTCCACATTCAGCATTCAGGGCTGGATAAGCCAAATGACTATCCAGATGCCAATATGAGTGCCTGGGAGAACCATCTTAAAGAAAGATTCTTAAATGGACTGAGGCCAGAGATACAAATGAAAGTGAGAGATGACTGTGTCGAGATAGAAAGCGAAGAAGAACACACAGAAACGAGAGAAAGAGCAGTATCAACTCCAGTGTGCTGTACTGGAAGCCACAAAACAAAGCATGGAACGGAATGGGGGCGACGGCAGAAGACGAGGATGTGGTAGAGGACGTGGAACAACAGGACAGAGAGACTATTCGACCTACAAGTGGTATGTGTGTTATGTGTTAGGAATGTGAGGAATGAAATCAATGCTCTCCAAAACACACAACTCCTGAATGTGCACCCACCATGCATGAACTGGTAAGACTGTTCTAAATGATCAAATGGTGATGACAAGACCTGCTGCTTTACCTACAATTATGTTAGAAATTAGTAGTCAAAGTGTCCATTTTTTAGTAAGATACAGGCACTACCATGTCTGTTTTACGTAAAGGGGTAATCAAACCTGAACTGCGCTTATCTGGTAGGAAAAAATTTGTAGTGGGAGCGGGTGGAATACCCATGGAGGAGTTTTTCACTGATGAGCTCGACTGTTATTTAAGCGATAGCAGCGTATCCTTACAACACAACTTCCTATCGTCACCAACTTGCCCTTTAAATCTACTGGCTAGAGATCTGTGTAAACTAAACTTGAAACTTACATGCACGTCTGAGGGTACTGACATCACCACCTTGAAATTCATACAAGCTCCTTCCTCCCCACCACGCGTGTGGTCAGGATGGAATTTGTTTCCCTGTGACCTCTGGATACCTTATCTTAAATGGTTGCATAGGTTCTTTGAGTATAATCAGATTAAGAGACCAGAGGACTTGCATTGTACTGCTAGTGTGGAGGATTGGCCTGTTGATCTGGAACATCTGTGTGATTTACAATGCAGAGATACAGAGGTGATATCCATTCCCACCCTGTCTGCCGGAAAACAGTTGGCGGGTTGTGTTGTGAACCTGAAGCCAGATCAGGTTGTGTGGTTCCGAGGGGACGTGCCCCATGTGTCTTTGGGCAAAATGTGTGAGAATGAATGTAAAGACATGTCTGTTTGTTATCTCTGAGTGCGCTCAAATTACTGATTGGAAACATACGGGGTATCTGTCCTGGGACTACCCTGAAAGCCATCAAAGCTACAAGCATACTGTTGATTGGTCTTTTCAAGCCCAGGCAAACGTTTCAGTTCTGTCACAAGTCAGAGTAATTTTTTTGGACTCAATAGAACCATTGCTGTGGGCAAAAGATAAATATTACGTAATGAAGGGAGCTCCTGAATTGAAAATTACTCCAAAAAGTGAATACAGACCGTGCACATACCAGTACCATCGGTGGAATAACTCCTGTTTTCAATAGTTTATTGGAAAGAGGAATTATTGTGGAATGTCCTGATTCAACGTGTTGCAGCCCAGTTTGGCACCCCAGATGGGACTATTCATCCAGGTTTGACCAGAGCAGAGAACAAGCTTCGGGGACGCCCGGTGAAGGTTAAAGTTATCTTCACTCCTGTACCTTGCTGTTTCAGAGAGGAGAAAAGCTTGAACGCTGTATATATGTCTGCCTGGTGCTACAGTCCTTAGACTCACAAGGCGAGAAAAGCAGGCTTTTGTCTACGATTACTGTACTGTTTGTGGTCAGAACGGCAGAACATTCCCAAAGTCATAGTCAAAGGGGCTACGAGGGTTTTCCATAAAAAAATAAAAAAATAATAATAATTTGGATCTAGCCTGACGCGGGTTAGATAGATGTGTTACAGATTTGGGCTTTGTTTAGACGTTGGGTAGGTAATGGGACTGAAGGCGTCTGTGTAATTAATGGGACTGAGGCCATGCTAATGTTAAATTTTTTCTCTGTTGCAGCTTGATTCAAACATGAAGGAACGGACATTAATGATTTTTTTATGTATACCTAGGAGATCCAGGGATGCATGGACTGCTGTTAATGACATTGATGATAGTTCCAGCTCTAAAAACCAAAAAGGGAAAATAAAACTGGATTTGCCTTTGTAACGTTAACTGACACTTTGCTTTCAGGAAGCCTTCCTCCAGAGTATTCAGCACAAGCAGCTGAACTGATTGACTGATTGCTCACTGAAGCCTGTAAGTTGACAAAACTGACAAAACTGTGAACATTTACACCGACTCAAGATACGCCTACGGTGTTTGTCACGATTTTGGAACCCTCTGGCGACAGAGGAACTTTTAGACGTCTTCAGGTAAGACCATTGCACACCACAAATTAGTGTCTGCGCTCCTGAATGCTCATTCGACGGCATAGTATGGACAGCCCAAATCAAAAACCCTGCTTACCCTCTTTTTACTTTCCCTATTTTGTGAAAATGGCCCATGGAGTGGACCATTGTTCGAAGGGACGAATGGTAGAAATGATAAAATCACAGTGGTAGGCAAAAAGCTTCACAATTTACTCACAAATTTTTTCTCAAAAATGTCGTAAATGCCTAAAAACAAATTCAGCAGGAGTAATCAGACATGAACACATCAAAGTGCATCCAGAGCCAGACATGCCGTTTGATCACTTACAGATGGACTTTATGGAGTTATCACCCTGCCAAAAGAAAAGGTATGTGCTTGTGATCGTTGACGTGTTCTCCAAGTGGGTGGAAGCTTACTACCCTACTACCCACCAAGATGCAGACAGTGACAAAATGTGACAAAATGTCTCCTAAGGGAGGTGATTCCTAGATTTGGACTCCCTAGGAAGCTTTCATCTGATAATGGTTCAGCATTTGTGAGCAAGGTACTCACCCATATCAGTAATGTGATTGGAACGCCACCACATAAACATTGTGCATATCACCTTCAAAGTGTAGGCCTAGTTGAAAGAACAAATGGCACAATTAAACAAAAATTGGTGAAAGTCTGTCATGAAACAGGACTGAACTAAGTGGAGGCCCTCCCACTTGTGTGTATGGGGCTCAGGCAAAGAGTATCCTCCATAACTAAACTCTCCTGATTTGAAATCATATTTGAGCAAACTCCAAACACCAGCTGCACTCCAAACAAGGAGACCTTGGCCCTAGAAGACGATCACATGCAGAAGTATGGTGTTACGTTGTGTTCTGTTTTGTCTGATGTGCACAGGAGGGTGAAGGAGACTCTACCTAGCCCAGCAGTGACTGGACACACGGTGAAACCAGGAGACTGGATCCTGACCAAAGTCTACAAGAGATCGAATTGGAAAGCTGACAGGTGGCAAGAACCATTCCAAGTGTTTCTAACAACTCACACAGCAGTGAAGATTGCTGAAGGAGACACCTGGGTTCACATCAGCCACTCTAAAAGAGCTCCCAAACCAGGAGAAGAACCACGGGAGACGACAGAATCTAAAGAGTAGGGAATCTGACCTTCTCATTTCTAATAGCCGTGGGAAAAGTGGGCCCAGAACACATGGGTTAGTGGCCCACCCTGGTAACACTCAAGCCGCTCAAGAAGGGATTAGAAGTGAAATGGGTGATAGAATAGCCCCAACATGACAAGTATAATGCCAAAGCTAAAACCCAGGCAAAAACAAGGATTAGTGCCTGATGGTTTAGTAGTTCCAGTCATCAGGAGGGGGTTTGTGTAATGGTAGGAGGAAAATATTGTATTTATGTTCCGACCAATGAGGCACCTGAAGGTAACATAACAAAGGCTTTAGATCAAATGAAACACGTGGCATCATTACTCCGTGCGGATGAAGAAGGGGGCTCCTCATGGGAGTGGTGGTCATGGTTTTCTAGCCGGAATGGAATTTTCATGTCAATATTACCCACTATGGTTCTCATTATCATTATTATTTGTATGCTTCCTTTGTGTTGTCAATGTACTATGAGTATGTTTCAATGCCAATTTCAGTACCAAATGTTAGATCAACAGGTAGACCAACTTATGACTGAACAAGATGAAAAACCCATGAAGAACTTTCTCGTAGAATTCAGTATGGTAGAAATGCCTCAAACTAACCACAGTTGCCCATTTTCCAGCTCTGTGGAGATAGCATATTATAAGGTACAGAGGGAACAGAGAAAAGTCATAGAGCTAATGAGGCTTCCACAGAAAGCTTAGCTTGTTGGAGTGGATAACTATTCTGTGTCTTTAAAATATAGACAGAGGAATGTGTTGAGGAATTTTTTCTATTGTTCATTATTTCTTTCTTTATATTGCTTTTGATAGCAAGGCTTTAGGCCAGCATGACCTTGTGCAAACTTGGTTTCCTCAGAGGGAGGAAGACAGTTGTGGGAGAGAAAGAGAGAGTGCAGATAAGGGTCATGGCCTTCACGGGACTTACCTTTCTCAGAAGAACAAAGAGTGTCTTTATGTTTTCGCAAGAAAAGTTATTACAATCTACAAGTTATCTACACAGTAAGAATCTATTTCTCTAGTATAAAAGGTGAGGAGCGTAAAAGCCTCCTCATTCGCTCATATACAACTGCTCAGGGATCTTTGTATTTGGGTTGATCTCTGCGCAGACAATAAAACTGTCTATTACTTCATTCCAGCACCTGTGTCTCTGTGACTCTGTTCTTCCACATTTGCAATATTTCCACCACAAGGACTTTGACTTGGCCATTTCCAAAATATTAACTTTATTCTTCTTTAACCATTCTTTGGTAGAACAACTTGTGTGCTTAGGCTCGTTGTCTTGCTGCATGACACACGTTCTCACAAGTTCATGGACAGATGTCCTGACATTTTCCTTTAGAATTCTCTGATATAATTCAGAATTTAAACCAAAAAACATTCTTCCAGTAGCCTTCTGGCTTGTCCACGTGGTCTTTAGCAAACAGCAGATGAGCAGCAATGTTCTCTTTGGAGAGCAGTGGCTTTCTCCTTGCAGCCCTGCCATGCACACCATTGTTGTTCAGTGTTCTTCTGATGGTGGACTCATGAACATTAACATTAGCCAATGTGAGAGAGGCCTTCAGTTGCTTAGAAGTTACCATGGGGTCCTTTGTGACCTCACCAGCTATTGCACGCCTTGCTCTTGGAGTGATCTTTGTTGGTAGTCCACTCCTGGGGAGGGTAACAATGGTCTTGAATTTCCTTCATTTGCACACAATCTGTCTGACTGTGGATTGGTGGAATCCAAACTTTTAGAGATGATTTTGTAACCTTTTCCAGCATGATGAGCATCAACAACTCTTTTTCTGGGGTCCTCAGAAATCATTTGTTCGTGCCATGATGCACTTCCACAAATGTGTTGTGAAGAGCAGACTTTGACAGATCCTTGTTCTTTAAATAAAACAGGGTGCCCACTCACACCTGATTGTCATCCCATTGATTGAAAACACTTGAGTCTAATTTCACCTTTAAATTAACTGCTAATCCTAGGGTTCACATACTTTTGCCAGTCAATGTAATATTGAATCATTTTCCTTAATAAATAAATGACCAAGTATAATATTTTGTCTAATATGTTTAACTGGGTTCTCTTTATCTACTTTTAGGACTTGTGTGAAAATCTGATAATGTTTTAGGTCATATTTATGCAGAAATATAGAACATTCTAAAGGGTTCTCAAACTTTCAAGCACCACTGTATTTAGTTTTTGGGATACTTTGTTTCCCGCTGTTTTTTTATGCAAACCCCTTACACATGGAGACAACGTGTCTCCAGTCTGCTCATGAAAGATCCAAAACTACATGTCAGCAATTCAGTAAGTTTTTAGACAACAGACAGAGCTGAAAGATGTTGCTGCTGCACAGGAAAGATGGAAAAAATCGGTAGGGTAATATGTTACAGATTTTGAAGGAGAATTTAATGAATCTAAGACAGTAAAAAAGGAATAGGATTACCAAAATGTGACAGGTTGGACCAGAGTAAAAGAAACTGTTAGTGTTGGTGCTCATGTGGATAGTAGCACACAGCAGAGGAACTTATACTGCCTAAAGAGAAGGAAAGAAATAAAGGAAAAAAGAAAGAAAGAAAGAAAGAAATAGATGTTAGCAAGTCATAAGGATCATAGTTTTATGTGAGACAACAATCATGTTTGGTGATCACATGAAACTCACTGTCCTGGTTTTATTGGCTTCTCAGCATTTTAGATAATAAAGAAACACAATTTCCTTTTCCTTTTCCTGAAAACTAACCAGGGTCTGCATTGAAGAGTAAACATGCACTGACTGAAGGCTCATAGTCTTAACAGTGGGGCAAAAAAGTATTTATTCAGCAAAGGATTGTGCAAGTTTTTTTCTACTTAGAAAGATGAGAGAGGTCTATAAATTTTGGTTCATAGGTACACTTCAACTATAGAGAGACCAACTGAGAAAAACAAAATCCAGGAAATCAGATTGTAGGATTTTTTTAAAAGAATTTAACTGTAAAATCATGGTGGAAAATAAGTATTTTGGTCACCCACAAACAAGCAAGATTTCGACCTCTCACAGACCTGTAACTTCTTCTTTAAAAAGCTCTTCTGTCCTCCACTCGTTAACCTGTATTAATGGCACTGTTTTGACCCTCGTTATCTGTATAAAAAACCACCTGTCCACAGCCTCAAACAGTCAGACTCCAAACTCAACCATTGGCCCGAGACCAAAGAGCTGTCGAAGGACACCAGGAGAGAAAATTGTAGACCCTGCACCAGCTGGGAAGAGTGAATCTACAATAGGCAAGAAGGTTGGTGTGAATAAATCAACTGTGGGATCAATTGTATGTAAGAAAATGTGAAGACATACAAGACCTTGATAATCTCCCTCGATCTGGGGCTTCCCACGCAAGATCTCATCCCGTGGGTGTCAAAATGATCATGAGAACGGTGAGCAAAATCCCAGAACTACACACGGAGGAACCTGAAATACCTGCAGAGAGCTGGGACCAAGTAAACAAAGGCTAAAACCATCACTAACACACTACACCGAGATGGACTCAAGATCCTGCAGTGTCAGGCGGTGTCCCCCTGCCTGCTTACATGTCCAGGCCTTGTCTTGCAGTTTGCCAGAGAGCATATGGATGATTTAGAAGAGGATTGGGAGAATATCAGGTGGTCAGATTAAACCAAAATAAAACTTTTTGGTATAAAAACTCGTGTTGGAGAAAAGAAAGAATGCTGAGTTGACAGCATACCTACTGTGAAGCATGGGGGTGGAAACATCATGCTTTGGGGCTGTTTTCTGCAAAGGGGACAAGACCACTGATCCGTGTTAAGGGAAGAATGAACGGGCATGTATCGTGAGATTTTTAAGCCAAACCCCTCCTTCATCCTCAGTGAGAGCATTGAAGAATGGAACATGGCTGGTCTTCCAGACACAGACAAATGATCCCAAACAAAGGAGTGGCTCTGTAAAAAGCATTTCAAGGGTCCTGGAGTTGCCTAGCCATTCTCCAGACTCAACCCCATAGAAAATTTGTGGAGGGAGTTTGGAAAGTCCATGTTGCCCCAAAACATCACTGCTCTAGAGGAGATCTGCATGGAGGAATGGGCCAAAATACCAGTTGCAGTGGTGTGGCAAACCTGGTGAAAAGACTTACAGAAAACGTTTTCAGCTCTGTTCATTGCCAACAAAGGTTATGTTACAAAGTACTGAGTTGAAATTTTGTTATTGACCAAATACTTATTTTCCACCATAATTTACAATTAAATTCTTTAAAAATCCTACAGTGTGATTTCCTGGATTTTTTTCTCTCATTTTGTCTCTGATAGTTGAAGTGTACCTATGATGAAAATTACAGACCTCTCTCATCTTTCTAAGTAGGAGAAATTGCACAATCAGTGGCTGACTAAATACCTTTTTGCTCCACTGTATTACATATGGCACTAGTAGGTGCTGATGTATTTAAATGTATTGTTGCAGTCATTGGGATACTATATGCATATAAAAGGGATAATCTAACAGCACTGAACTAATTCTTGTAAGATATTTGTTTTGATTTCACAGAATGTGTAAACACAACTAAAGCTTACAGGACTTCCAAATAAGGGAAATACTATCAAGCAGCACTGGAGGTGATTCAGTCTAATGATGAAAAGGTAGCTGCTTTATGTACCAACCTGTAGGTGTGTGCATTTCCAGTTTTTGTATGCTTTATAATTTCCCATATCCCTGTGTGTGTATGTAATGTATGTGTTTTACTGAATGTAGTCCATCTGTTTATGTGCATACTTTGTTAGCCTCCTTTCACCCTGTTCTTCAATTGTCAGGACCACCACAGATCAGGTGCTATTTGGGAGGTGGAGTATACCACTACTGTAGTGACACTGATGTGGTGTTGGCGAGTTAGTGTGGGTTGTGCTGGTATGATTGGATCAGACACAGCAGTACTGCTGAAGTTTTTAAACATTGTGTTCACTCACTGTCCACTCTTAGGCAATCCCAACAAGATGGTCCACATTGTAGATATAAAGTCAGAGACATAAGCTTGTCTGTTGCTGCACAGTTTGTGTTCATCATCTTCTACTCCTTGTAATGTTTATAGGATGTGCCAACAGGATGCTGTTGGCTGGATATTTCTAGTTGGTGGACTATTAAGAGTCTGGCCATGTCACTGAGGTGTTTAAAAACTACAGCAGTTTAAAAAACTATAGTAGCACACACCCTAACACACCCTCCACTACATCAGTGACACGCCGGGCTGAGAATGAAGATCCACCTACCCAAATAAACCTGAGCTATGTGAGTCCTGACCCACTGAAAAGAAGATAATAACATACAGTGGTGCTTGGAAAGTTTGTGAACCATTTAGAATTTTCTCTATTTCTGCATAAATATGACCTAAAACATCATCAGATTTTGTTCACACAAGTCCTAAAAGTAGAATAAAGAGAACCCAGTTAAACAAATGAGACAAAAATATTATACTTGGTCATTTATTTAGTAAGGAAAATGATCCACTGTTACAAATTTAGTGAGGGGGCAAAAGTTGGTGAACCTTGCTTTAAGTATCTGGTGTGGACCCCCCCGGGTGCAGCAATAACGCAATGCATAAGATGTTTTCCTGTAACTGTTGATCAGGTTCCTGCACACCGGCTTGGATGGATTTTGGCCCATTCCCCTGTAACATAACAGCTTCAACTCACTCTGGATGTTGGGTGGGTTTCCTCCTCCTCACATTAACTGCGCCTTCAGGTCCTTCCATGCAACCTTTCAATTGGATTAAGGGCTGACTTTGACTTGGGCCAATCCCAAAACAATTAACTTTATTTCTTCTTTAACCATTCTTTTTGTAAGAACGATTCTTCTTACAAAAGGTTTCTGATGCTGAAAATGTAGTGTGTTTCCTTTCTCCAAAACATAAAGTTTTTCTTTCTTTTAAAACAAAAATTTTATTTTGGTCTCATTCCGTCCACCAAACAACTTCTTCCGAAATAGCCTTTCTTGGCTTTCTCCTCCATGTGAGCTTTACAAACTGCAGACAAGCAGCAATGTTCTTTGGAGAGCAGTGGCTTTCTCCTTGCAGCCCTGCCATGCACACCATTGTTTGGTCAGTGTTCTTATCTGATGTTTAAGAACATTAACATTAGCCAATGTGAGAGAGGCCTTCATTGCTTAGAAGGTTACCACTGGGGTCCCTTGTGTGACCTCGCCTACTACAATTACACGCCTTGCTCTTGGAGTGATCTTTGTTGGTCGACGACACTCCTGGGGAGGGTAACAATGGTCTTGAAAGTCCTCCATTTGTCCACAATAATGTCTGACTGTGGATTGTGGGGGTCCCAAACTCTTAGAGATGGGTTTTGTAACCTTTTCCCAGCCTGATGAGCAATCAACACTCTCTTTTCTGAGGTCTCAGAAATCTCGCTTTGTTTGTGCCATGATACACTTCCACAAACGTGTGGTGAAGAGCAGACGGTTTGTTTAGATCCCTGTTTCTTTAAATAAAACAGGGTGCCCACTTACAAAATGATTTCCATCCCATTGATTGAAAAACACCTGACTCTAATTTCACCTTCAAATTAACTGTAATCCTAGAGGTTCACATACTTTTTTGCCACTCACTAATATGTAATAGTGGGATCAGTTTCCTCAACAAAAATGCCCAAGTATAATATTTTTTGTCACATTTGTTTATTTAAATGGGTTGTCTTTGTCTACCTTTAGGACTTTTGTGAAAAGCTGATGATGTTTTAGGTCATATTTATGCAGACATATAAAAAAATCTAAAGGGTTCACAAACTTTCAAGTACCTATCTATCTATCTATCTATCTATATATACACACACACACACACACAAACACACATGGAGAGACAGACAGACAGACAGACAGAGAGAGAGAGAGATAGACTCACTGTTGTCAGTCACATGGCCTGGTCCAGGTCTTAGCAGCAGCAATACTTTGTTTCCTCCAGCCTGGATGAGCTCTATGGCTCTAGTATGACTGATACCCTGTGTGGGCTCACCATTGATCTCCACTATCTGATCTCCAACCTGCATGGAAAACATTGCACAATAGAATGTATCTGGAGTGCAGTCTAGCACAGTGGCAACAACGTTCTGCAGGTATGGACCTGCTACAGGTTATGCAAGTGTTATCAGATAACACTTATAAAGAAATAACAGTGTACATTGTCTTATTTCCTTCTAACTCAAAGTAAAGCTATATCCAAAATCAATTCAGTCCCATTTTTAAGTATTATTTTATATTTTAAATATTATCTTACTTTTGCCTATGGCTTAGTTTGTTGCACAAATTCTATGAATATTTTTGGCAGGGGTGTTACTCCGTTATCCATTGTTGCATTTTGTAACAAACAACATTCATTAGACGTGTAGAAATTATTTTCAAAGTAGAGTTGCAAAAAGCATATAAACTCTAAGTGTTATTGGACCTCATTGCTGAAACCCTAAAAAGAAAAGCAAACTGCAAGTACATTACACATAAAATGGACCTCTCCGAAAACTCTCCACCAGATTCACGAACATCAGATTTATTAGCAGAGTGTGTGAATTTTAATGAATCGTTCGTAAATTGTTTGCATGCGCACGTTTCTTTACAATAAGCATAAAATGACCATAATGCACGCCCACGAACAACAAATGATGAAGTGTTTGGACTGAGGAACACAGCAAAAGTCCTCTAAAATGAAAAAGAAAAAAATACTCTGATGTGGAAATCGATGTTGCGTTGAACAAAGTGCATTCAAATCAACAGCCGGCACCTTCTCACACAGGTGTCTCAGATCCGTCATCAAGCCTGTATGTCACAGATGAATGAATCAGCCGCATTATTGGTGAAATGTCTTTGTCAGGTATTATTCGTGGTGGTGACAGTGATCTGCAGCTGGACCTAAGCAAGATGGGAAGTTAAAACTAGAAAAGCCTGGATTCTGTAACTACTGGAAAAACAATAGCTTTATTCTGACTGACTGCCATTTGCAAGCTTATTTATAATATATGACATTGTAATAAAATGCATTTCTCATGTAAAATAGGTCATGAAAATGTTAGAAAAACAATAATAACTTTTATAACACTTGATCATTGTGTATTTACTGATAAAAAGCGTGCAATAATAGTCATTTTCGTTTCGCGCGCTTCACACAGATCTGCTCGGTACAGCTCCCACAAACTGCTTTATGACATTTGTCACAAATAGCTTGAGTTTTATTTTGCTTTCAGTATTCACTCGGCACTGGTTCCTTTTCTTCGCAATCTGCCTGAGATAACGAGATGTTTTCAGAGGTAAACACCAGCCGTGTTGTCATGGTAATGACCGATATGCTGGACTGGCAGTGAAAGAAAGCAGCTGACTTGGGGAAACGAGATGACGTTCATAAAGTATTTGGACAAAATAGATACTGCGGTCTTTACATGTATAAATCAAAGGCCCAGAATATTTCTGTGCTTTGTAATATTAATTTCATAACAATGTTCATCCACCCAGCGGAAGTGTCACTTGTGAACGAAACAACTAATTCTGACTGAAGTTGAAAATTTATGAAGCAGTGTTGTGCATAGGCTAAATGATTCTCGTACATAAATTCAAAACAGTCCAACACAGGCAAATAAAATGTGTAAGACACTTGCTCAGCATGTTTATGTTTCGCTTGACTAGAGGACACACCATGTCAGAAATGTCCACAATTCTGAATAACAGGTTGTATTATTAAAGTGTGACAAGTGAGTGCTTGTTGTGTGTAATTTCGTTTACTTTAGGCCTAATGTTTTATGTATTATATGATTAATTGTAATTAATTATATGATAAATGACTTTTGGACGTTGCAAAAATGTTTTGCGTGATTAGGACCATGTGTAGATTTTGTTTCTACGTACTAGCATTTTGGAATTGCAAACATTTAGATGAACGTGACCATTTAAAAAAATGTTTTACGAAGGATTTACGCACAAATTCGTTCTGCTCATGTTTGAGACCCATTAAGGTTATTTTGTGTCTAACATGTTAAACAAAAATTAAAGATCCAAAATCAAAACAGTCTCAAAAGCCCTTTCTGCCCCATTTTGGGGAAATGTTATTTTACAAATTATTTTACTTCTATTTTTTTACTTCTGTATTTGTTCCTTTGACTTCAATGACTAAGAAGGTAGGGAAATAAATTACTTGCAGTAATTAATGGACATCTGATTAGTTTCCATTCTATAACTTGAGATGATAGGAATGTGTACATACTACTGCATAGCTATTGTTGAAAAATTTTGCTTTTTTAACCTCATACAGTTGTTTTACAATTGTTTCAATACATAAAGGCACAATTATGTTATTTTATCCACCCATCCAAAACCCCAAATACACAACACCCCATACACACACACACTATTGTCTTGTTTCACTGTGTTTCAACAGACACAAATGATTGAGCTACCACATGGGTGTCACGATATTAAATAGCAGACAAGACCTCTGTAAGACAAACCCTAAGACAAAAAATCAGCCTGCTGACAAAACTAAAACTATGTACATTAACAGTTGGTTGACAAGGTTACCACTAAACGAAACACCATGGTCATAAAGTGGAATTGTTTGTTCAAGTTGTGTTTAAAAACAATGTGCTGGTACCTTTGTTTTGAGAAATTAAAAAGTAAACTGAGAGGATGAGATATACTGTAGCACATAATGCTCATTAAACAAAAACATCAATACAGCAGCCCAAACACTAGGTAAATGCAGTGAAGATAATCATTAAACAGACAGAACTGAGTAATGACACCTCTTTGAGGTATTAAGTATGTATGTACATATTCCTATCACCTATCTGCAATTAATTACAGAATAGTTGCAGACTATTCTGTAATTAATTCTTGAACATTCATGTTTAGATTTTTTTTATCTTCATTGCTTGTGTATATGTAATTTTTGTTTAATACTCCAGTCACAAATTAATGTAGACATACCAGTAGTTTTGCATCAGTGACTCCTAATAATAGTTTGAACTTGCATTCCCTGAATTGAATTGAATTCCCTGCAGAATCCTTGAACAGCAATAATTCAATAATCATGTAGAAAAGGCATTCTAGAACATTCTAGGACCAGCCGTGTTGACGTCAAGCCATCTGAGTTAAGGTCTGGACTCAGACATTCCAAAACACACATTTTTTAGATTATTCCATTTTCTTACTCTCGTGTTATGACTTACTGTCTGGATACTTTATCCAAATACTATAAATCTTCAGTTGAGATTAGAATTCTATTTTTCAAAGTGACTTTTTAAACGCATTTTCTTGTGAATGATGAATCACTACATTCATTAAAGTAAGTGTTTATTATCAATTTGAGCAGAATGCATAACTTGGATCAAGATAGTCAAATTATAAAACCCAATGATATATCCAGTAGTACCTCAGTCTACTAACTATAGTGTTGTTGATAGACCAGCTGAAGCGTCATCATTATGACGAGTTGAATCTAAGTTTCCACAAAGAGGTAGCACATGTAAAGACAAAACTGCATTACATCTTCTAAACTTTTAATATAGGAGCATAGTTTTACTGCTTGATTCTCTCCGTCTCATTTTTCCCAACATAGACATGGTTCTGACTGGAAGCATGCTTTCAAAAGACTTTATCATTGTCTAAATCTGTTTTCCAGTTTGTACAACCTTGCTGTTAGAGGTCACAGTGGCACGCAGTCCGACGCTAGATTGCAGTATCGGGCTAGTAGATGCCAGGTCCGATCTAGATCGGCTTCTGTGTACCCGTGCCGCCAGCGAGTGGCCACCAGTGTGCCTTGCACCATCCGACTTCGCTATCTAGTTCGCTGTTTGGTGTGCATTGAATACAAGGTGGTTTGCTTATTCATTCAGGCCCGGTTAGGCCCAGCGGTAGACCGGTCTCGCTTAAGGAAATCTGCCACATAGGGTTCGGATACCCAAGATAAGCTAGGGATTAGCCGCTAGTGTAGGGTCAGAGAATTCCCCATTTCAGCTATCTTTTATTCCTATCGCACTCCCCTCCCAGTGTTTGCCATGTCCGTTAAGTTGGCACCCAAGTTTGTTGGCCTGTTCAAGGTTCTCAGGTGCATCAACCCGGTCACGTATCACTTTCACCTACCTCCCCACCATGAGAGTGCACCCCACTTTCCACGCATCCTGCCTTAAGCCGTTCCTCTGTCGGGTCATTCCTCCCACCAGCTGGCCGCCCTCAAGCTGGGAAAAAGCGCTCCTATTGGAATCTGAGATGATGTGGAGGAGCTAACACAGACGGCTGAAGTAACTTCAGTTTTGTTTTGTTTTGCCCTGGAAGCTGGTTTGTTCCACAGGCTTAGCAAACTCGATAATAGAGCTGTGCTGAGTATTTCTATCATGAAATTGGCAAATATATTCTTTAACCCTTTTCTAACCTCTTTCAGTGTATCAGAACTATTTCCTCTGATGTTTAGGCAGTTATTTAGCCTACAAGGCCCCAAAAGTGGCAGCTTTGGCCACAATTTTAAATCTTTAAATCCATTGCACTACCAATCCAGCACTTCCAACCAGATGGGATAAAATAGCATAAGCATCCTCTTTCTTAAAACACTTTTATGCTGAGGCAGAGGGGTCTGGAAACATTTTGATGTGCTACTAACCTGAATCCTACCATCCTGAAGAGCAGGGCCATCTTCAGCTAATCGCAAGATGTAGAGACCCATGTTGTACTCTGTCCCTCCTCTGAGACTAAAGCCAAAGCCCCGAGAGCCACGTTCCAACTCCACAAGAATACAGCCCTATAAACACACGTGCATGTAGAAATGCACCCACAAGAACACCCAATGTACAAGTTACAAGTTGTTTCAAAATGTTCATTCCTTCAGCATGTACTTTTAACTAAGAAATGGTATGTATAAAGCTTGTGAAGTGCTGATGAACAGTAGGTGTCATGCCTGTTTTGAACCCGTGACAGACAGGGCTCCTTTCTCACTCAGGGGTAGAGTTTTATATTCTTCCCAGACCAGCTCGTCTCTGATGTCTTCTGTATCTAGATTATACCTGCATGTAATGAACACAGACGAGCTTCGCTTTACATCCTACACACTGAGAGGAGTTCCAGAAGAGCCAGGTTTATGAACGGACTTAAATTTGTGCTACCTTTCCTCTTGTGTCCTGGATTTTAGAGTCCTGTGCTGCAGTGCTGGACTCTGTTTGGCTGAGCTGGCTCCTGAGGGTGGGCCTTTATATTCTGAAAAGCCAATCAAACAAGATGCACAATATATGAACCCATGACCTTACAAGAATTATTATATTACTTCCATGATTTATTACTTTTTTCAACAAAATGCACTTATGTAATCTCTTTCATTTACCCACGCAATATGTAGTAAATTTATAAAGGATTTCAAATACATTATTTTATATTACACAACAAGTGTTTTTACAGAATACTCAATTTATTCTTAGCAAATTTCCTCAGAGAAAACCGGCTAGATACAAACTCAAAAAATACTATGAACAAACTGGAAATGAAGCACATTCCCATTTATGTTCATTTAAGTTCATCTGAGTGTTTAGAAGCCCTTACATGGTTACCTAGGTTTTCCCTTTTCACTGGGTATACAATGGTGTGATACATTATATTTTAAGGCATGATGTCCCTTAGTCATTTATCAGCATGGAGAATATCAAATTACACAAACAAAATGTGTAGACCTTCATTAATTAGACAAAGGCTGTAAATAGAGCTACATGTCTGAAATCCTAATATAATGTGTACTGTTATAAAGTTCGAACTGTAAGACACCTGCCTGGAAAAATAAACAAGTTTGTTTTACCCCCATATACAGTGGTGCTTGAAAGTTTATGAACCCTTTAGAATTTGCTATATTTCTGCATAAATATTACCCAAAACATCATCAGATTTTCACACAAGTCCTAAAAGTAGATAAAGAGAACCCAGTTAGAGAATTGGATCATTTTCCTCAATAAATAAATGACCAAGTATAATATTTTTGTCTGATTTGTCCAATTGGGTTCTCTTTATCTACTTTAGGACTTGTGTGTAAATCTGACGATGTTTTAGGTCATATTTATGCAGAAATACAGCAAATTCTATAGGGTTCACAAACTTTCAAGCACCACTGTACAGTAAGGAGGACAGTGAGAGAGGTAAATAAAATCCCATGGATAATGGTTGGAAGTTTCCAGAAGAAGGTAGCATTTTGAGGTCAAAGGCTATGTTCCCACAGCAGGTGCAAGTAGACCAAATCCTTATCTAACAGATGTGTTATCTTTGGAGCAATGTGAATAGACAAAAAACACTGAATCTGACATTTTCAGTGTAGATTTGGGTTACTTTCATACAGTAATGTGTCTGTGCAAGCAAAATTAGAAGGCACATATTGCAACTGCTCTGCGTTTGAGGAAATTTCTAAAGAAATGTCCTATCATGGCCACAGAAAGACGTGGCTGCAGTGTCAAAGGAACATAAAAAGCTGAAAGTGAAGTTTTAAGGAACCAAGGACGTAAACCAAAGAAGTGTCCTCGGTCAAATAACGTGCCTTTTTAAACGTGACCATTAAAGAAGTGCCTGTTACTGTTGCCTCCATTTTGATTTTTTAACCTCTGGACGAGCGGGTCACATGAAGCATTTGCTCTTTTGTCTAGAAGAGAATAAATCTCTAAATCTACAAACAGCCACCATCTCTATGCCAAAAAAAGAAGAGAGTATTTTCTTTCAACTAAGCACAAAAGAAAGCACCTGGAGTTCAGACCACTATTTTATTTCTTACTCACCATCCTCAGGAACCACGGTGAGAGTGACAGTACTGCCGGCATCTTTGATAAGCTGAACAATGTCATTGTGAGAGAGCTCAATTATGGACTGGCCATTAACAGCAGAGATACGGTCGCCCACGCTCAACAGCCCACACCTGTCAGTCGGACTGCCCTCAATGATGCGGCCAATCTTATGAGGGATCACTGAAAACCATTAAATGAACACAGGCAATTAGTGAGCACTCTGGCATGGATTGGTATAGTATTCATTACCATTTACACTTAAAGCAGTTATCAGATGCCCTTATTTAGAGTAACTTACACCTGAGACACACTGCTACATCATACAAGCTGCGTCCCAATTCAGGGACTGCAGCCTTCAAAGGATGCAGTCTACACAGTCTACAAAGAGGTATCCTTCAAAGGCTGCATAGACCTTCGAACTGAAAAATATGAGATGGTCTGCTCTACAGCAGATTTCTTGATTGCATCACCGGAATGCAATGGACCTTGGGATATGTTTATTGGCAAAGAATTCACTCGTTTGATAATCTGTTGCCATGGAAAAAATGGTGCATTTCTCAGCCACCAATGAAGGAGCCTTCGAAATGGGACAGTGTACTCATGCTGCTATGAGGCAATCAGTGTTAACAGGCAGCATCTGAAGGATGCAGCTCCTGAATTGGGACACAGCTACAGTCTAAGCAACTGTAGGTTAAGGGCCCTGCTCAAGGATGCAACAGTGGCAGTCTGGTAGAGCTGGGAGTTAAACCCTGGACCTTGTGATTAACAGTGCAGTATGTTAACTGTCATCCCTTATAGCTTACAACCAAGTAGGTTATTGGAGTGAAATACAAGCAAGGTGTTCTATAAGCACAGTAAGTGCAAAGAACTTGAGTGTATTTTTAGTGTGCATGTTCTGTGATTAAGCACTGTATTGTTTACTTGCCTCCAGCTGGGGGTTTGCTCTTTGAGGTGAGGATGACAAAGCCAAAACCTTCAATGTCTTTACGATGGAGTGTAATATCAAACGTTTCATGGTCCAGAACACTTGGGAGTTGAATACGTGGGCTTCTGGGAGAACCATTCATCAGCTCAGGAGCCACATTCTGCACAGCGTCATCATCAGTTGTATCTGTACGGGACACAAACTAAGTGGGCATGCTGGCACATTTTATAAATGATCCCTCCAACAAAATCGTGAATCTGATTTGTGTGTGTGGGTCACATCATATGGCATGCATGTAGGCTTCTAGACATGGTCAAGATGACCTGCTGAAGTTCATATCGAGCATCAGAATGGGTAAGAAAGCTGAACATTGCGTGGTTGTTGGTGATAGACAGGCAGGTCTGAGTATTTCTGAAACTGCAGATCTAGTGTGATTTTCACACACAGCCATCTCTAGGGTTTAAAGAGAATGGTCCGGAAAGGAGAAAATACACAGAGTGAGGCATTTCTCTCTGAAAAATACCTTGTTGATGACAGAAGTCAGAGGAGAATGGCCAGACTGTTTGGAGCTGATAGAAAGGCAACTGTAACTCAAAAAACACTTGCTACAAACAGGGTATACAGAAGAGCAGATCTGAATGCACATGATGTCGATCCTTGAAGCAGATGGGCTACATCAGCAGAAGACCACATTGGGTGCCACTACTGTCAGCAAGGAACAGGCAACTGAGGCTACAATTTGCATGGCCTTACCAACAATGGAAAAACATCGCCTGGTCTGAATAGTCTCAATTTCTGTTGCGACATTCGGATGGTACATGAAAGCATAAATCCATAAATCCATGATCCTGCCTTGTATCAGTGGTCCATCCGTTTATGACCACAGTGTACCATCTTCTGATGGCTACTTCCACCAAGATAATACACCATGTCACAAAGCTCAAATCATCTCAAACTGGTTTCTTGAAAATGACACCGAGTTCACTGTACTCAATTGGCCTCCACAGTCACCAATTCTCAATCCAACAGAGCACCTTTACAATGTGGTGGAACAGGAGATTCACTTCATGGATGTGCAGCCGACAAATCTGAAGCAACTACGTGATTTTATCCCATCATGTCAGTGTTGACCAAAATCTCTGAGGAATGTTTCTAGCACCTTGTTAAATCTATGCCATGAAGAATTAAGGCAGTTCTGTGGGCAAAAGGGGGGCCAACCCAGGACTAGTATGGTATATCTAATAAAGTGGCATATACATGAGTGTATACACAATCATTGACAAAAATAAATAAATACATCACCCAGAAAGAAATGTCGGATTTCTGCAAAACTAGCGTGCAGTTATGTTGCAGGCAGATATGTAAATGTTTACAGGTCTGGTCTGATTAGACACTGGTATTTTTATGCCATAAGAGGGCAAAAACATGCTTCCCCCAGTGCTCTATAAAAAGGCTCTTGAAGGCTACTTTGGGGTAGTGTACCTCTTGGTGAGAGATCACTGACTGCTAGACATCCCTCTATGACACATTGCAGTGCTTGGTCGAGAATTGTCCTGCTGAAAAAAATGCCAGTTGGAAGCCCTGCCCTGAGAGGCAACACGTGGCCGTAGGATGTTCTGCACATATCACTGATTTGGTAGTGTCCCTCATATCACTACTAGGAGTGATCGACGATTGTATGCGATGGCTACCCTGATCATCACTCCAACAGCTGGGGCAGTCTGTCACTCCACAACAAAAGCAGGATTTAAGCGCTCACCATAAGGCCTCCTTACAATACGGTCCCAGTCCATAGCAGTCCAGGTTTCTTGTTCATGACACCACTGCAAACAAAGGCGACGGTGGCTGGTTGTCAGTGACAGGACCGTGACAACAAATTTCCTTCTGTTAAGCACCTTGAAATGGTCCGGGCAGAGACAGGGGTGTCTTTGAGTGCATCATAGAGGTATGTCTAGCAGTCAATGACCTCTCACCAAGAGGTACACTACCCAAATGTAGCCTCTGAGAGCCTTTCTATAGAGCAGCATAGGAGGCATTTTTATGCCCTCTTGTGGCAAGACCCAGTGTCTAATCAGACCACACCTGCAATCATTTACATATGTTTGCAATGTAACTGCATGCCGATTTTTGCAGCAATCCAACATTCCTATCTGGGTGCTTTAATGTTTTTGTCAATGAGTGTAGTCAAAAATATACAAAAACAAAATATCCCCAGAACTCTAATTCACTAACTTATTAATAAAATACTGGTTGAACCACAAGGCTGAATAAACAAAGCAAAATGTAGAGATGAAAAAGTGCTAGGAAAAACCCAAACAAACAAGGGATGAATAATGAGTGGCTTTACACATGCAAGACTTGTCCAAACTGTGCGTAGTCCACTGGGAGACACAGGCCCATTCAAAACCTCCAGATTTCCTTGTGTATGTCTAATTCTACCCTTCATCTTGTGCATTAAGGCTTAAAGAAATTGCTCCCAGGAGCTCACTGGACTCTCTCTGCCCTTCCAGAAATTAGTGAAATTGGGCCACAGAGGGTTACAATAGATAAACAAAACAACAATTTCTCCATGACTGGGGAAAGGTGCCAATGCAAAGATAAGTAAGAAGGCCAAAGCAGAAACTTAAAACAAGGAAAAAAGCACATGGCATGCTAACCATTACAGCCGCACCACTTAATACAGAAAGCATGTTGTGGCTATTGTATTTCCATAAAGTTTAAAGAGATGAATCCAGTCAATGGAAGATCCACTGCATTGAGGGCTAGAGCTCACCCCTGAAGATGACCTTTCGACGGACAGACAGTGCCACCTGTCCATTGCGGGCAGCGTTGGTCATCAGATCAAGCACTTGTTTATGGGACTTCCCCTTCACTGTGATGCCATCAATGGCCATCAGCTCATCCCCTGCTCGTAGGCGGCCATCTTTCTCTGCCGCTCCCTGTGATATGATGGCACCTATGTATATCTGAATGAAAAGGAAGCATTTAGAACAAGGATGGATATGGACAGACATCTGCTTCATGGAACATAATTAAATATGTTGACAATATGGGCAGAACATGTTTGAATGGCTGCTACAATAAGCATGGAGTGATTCGAAAGATTTTTAAGTTATTAAGAAAGATAGTAACGTCCAAAACATAGCAGTCTAGTATACAGGTATGCCCAGTTTAATGGCCGCGTTACGTTCTGTGAAACAGGTTGTTGACTGAATTACACATTGATCGGACATTACCATAGTCAGATAGCCTTTTTATGCTCTTGTAATGTAAATATGAACTCTATTTTGTTGAGATGACCAGCTACTTATAGCCACAAAGACAAATTTTCATTTCCTTTTATAGTTTATTATAGTTTTTACAACCTCAATCATTAAAGTGAATGGATGTTGATCAGATGGTCTTTAAACAGAGCATACCTGTATATAGGGCAGTGGTGGCTCAGCAGTTAAGGTACTGGATGGGTTGACGGTTCAAATCCCAGCACTGCCAAACTATCACCCTTGGGCCCTTCAGCCCAAGTCCTTAACCCTCAAGTGCTTGGACTGTACTTTACAAGACTCTATTGGTTGTAAGCTGCTCTGGATAAAGGTCTCTGCTAAATCCTGTAATGTACAAGTACTGTAACTGTAGCACTCACTGGCTGTTCAGGCCCCTCTCCACCAAGCACACGAAAGCCGAAACCTGTCTCCTGATCTCTTCTTAGGAACACATCCACATCTTTATACTGAGGGACTGCAGGGAAATACAATTTATTAGAACTACAAAGCTGGCTGTATATGCTTAAAAACATAAGAACAATCTTGTAATCCAAATAGCAAATAAAAGGAGCGTTGAAGGTTTTTCTTTGGATGTAACCTGGCGCTAATAAAAAGCTCAAACGCTTACAAAAATAGGCACATAGGAAAAAATACTTGTACACACCTTAATATAGATTTGCACAATCTATCTCTAAATCCCTCACCTCTCCCCCTTCCTCAGCTATCTACCGTCACTATCTACCAACTAAACTCTACTAACGTCATTTTGATACTCATACTGTTTTGTCCAGTGTGGCTTTGGACATGGCACGGTGGGAGTATCTTCACGTCTGGGAGAGCTGTACAAACGGCATGTACTCGATAAATATTGTGAGTGCCCCCTGGGGGTGGCGCCAACATCCTGGCAACTGTCCAAATTCTCCCATCTGGCACTTATTTTCCTGTCTCTGCAGGGTAACGTTTTGGTTTCAGAAGAATTTACAAAACGGTTGTGTTTAAAAATGTTTTTTATATTTTTTAAATATTATAGTACTTACAAGCCTTAACTCTTTACAGGTGAAGTCGACCTAAATAAAATGAAAAAAAATGAAGGTGAGGAACAAATAAAAAAAAGTAACACAATTTTTTCAATTAAAATTGTCCTATAAACAGTAACTAACTAACTACAGGGGTGTGCAAAAGTATTTGCCCCTCTTCCTGATTTCTAATTCTTGCACGTTTGGTCACACTTAATTGTTCGAAACATCAAACCACAAACCAATTTAAATTTAGTCAAACACAAGTAAACACAAAATGGGCAGTTTTTTTTAATGAAGTGTTTATTATTAAGGGAGAAAACAATCCAACATACCGGCCTGTGTGAAAAAGTGATTGCCCCCCCTTTGTTTAAACCTAGCTTAACTATTGTTTAATCACACCTGAGTTCACTCCTCTACCCACCCATGCCTATATTGTCACACAACTACAAAACCTGTTCTCAATCAGTACAAATCACTTAATAGGACCTGCCTGACAAAGTGAAGTACACCAAAGATTCCCTTAAAAGCTACACATCATGCCGAGATCCAAAGAATTCAGGAACAATTGGAGAAAGAAAGTAATTGAAGATCTATCAGTTCTGGAAAGGGTTTTATAAGACCATTTTCTAAAGGCCTTTGGGACTCCAGCGAAGCACAGTGTAGAGCCATTAATCACAAAAATGGCCGCAGGAGAGTTTCCAATTCCAAGACGAAAACCACTGCTGAGCAAAACAAACTTTAAAGCTTTCTTAATGTTTTTCCGAAACACGTCGTGATGATCCCGCAATACTTTTGGGAAAACTTCTGGGGACTAACGATACAAAGTTGAACTTTTTGGAAGGTATGTGTCTCCTTACATCTGTCGTAAAAGGTAACACAGCTTTCAGAAAAAAGAAACATTATAGCAGCAAGTAAAATATGGTGGTGGTAAAGTTGTGATGGTCGGGTCTGTTGTTTTTGCTGCTTCAGGCCCTTGGAAAGCCTTGCTGTGATAAATGGAGCTATGAATTCTTCTGTCTAACAAAAAAAAATTCTCCTGACAGGAAATGTCCGGCCATCTGTTGTGATCTCAAGCTAAAATGACTTGGGCTTCTGCGCAGGACAATGAGACAAAACACCCAGCAAGTCCACCTCTGATGGAGTGAAGCAAGCAAAAATGAATACTTTGGAGTGGCCTAGTCAAAGTCCTGACCTGGTCAGTCCTATTGAGATGCTGTGGCATGACCTTAAAAAGGGCGCCGTTTCAGGCTGGAAAACCCTTCCTTTGTGGCTGAATTAGAAAATTCTACAAAGATGAGTGGCCAAAATTCCTCCACAATCTGTAAAAGACTCATTGGGCAAGTTATCCGCACCAACAAACGCTTGGTTGTCAGTTGTTGCCCCCCCCCCCCCCTGCTAAGGGGTGGCCCAGCCAGCTATTAAGGTTTAGGGGGCAATCACTTTTCACACAGGGGCCATGTTATGGTTTGTATTGTTTTCTCCCCTAAATAATAGACCTTCATTTAAAAAACTGGCAATTTTGTGATTTACTTGTGTTGTCTTTATAATATTTAAATTATTTTGATGTCCCGAAACACCTTAAGTATACAAACATGCAAAAAGTAAGGAAATCAGGAAGGATCTTTTTCACACACACCACTGTAATACTGAAAATTTACACAAAACTCCCCTAAACAAAACTTTTCGACACCTTATAACCGTGTGTAACCTTCTGACTGAGGTTATACTTGATATACAAGATCATACAGCAATCAACACTTAGCAGCAAAAAGATTCTAAACCTAACCTACTTTAAAATATATTTCTGTAAGATGTAAATGGAAGTATTACAATGGAAAGAAGAAATTAAAATTACAGTTACTCAACTGATACCTAATTAATATATTATCTGATACAGTTTCAAAGCCTGAGGTAATGTGGAACACAAGTAACCAAATTTCTCATTAAAAAAAACAGAAGTAACTGAAGCTGAAATATCTGAACATGGCCAACCCTCCACATTCAGTAACTAGGAGCACCTTACCCAAGATCATGAAGCTAGGCATACACCTGTTGTGCCACCATTACAACACAAACAACCCGACTGCACCACAAGCTTAAAAAAACACAATCACCAGCATGATACTAAAACTTATTTCAATTACTGGTAGCTTAATACACTGACCCCTGAGGAATAGAGTTACACACTGAGGTTAAAAGTAACATATTCCTAATGTACCATTATTTCCAAGAAGATAGAATGCATGAATTCGAGCACACCAAGATCTCAAGGTTAACTAATCACAATTCCACTTTGAATCTAACACTTGGATCAGTTAGCTGGCCTAAGAAGAATCACAACCACCACCCCCTAATGCCCAGTTTTAAAGTACTATAAAATTAGGAATTTTACGTTTCTTGCATATACAATGCAAGTTCCAAAACTCCACACCGTTAACCAGGTCTACTTCTCTGCCGTGAATCACTCACCCCTGGATACCTAGTGACTTCCAATTCCAAAATCTGCTGCAAAGACTGAACTATAAAGTTTAATTAAAACTAAAGCTGGTTTCTATTCTCATTGGACTCTTATCTGTAATGACATTATAACCTTTCTTCTGTCTTAACCCGTCCAAGGATGGGATCATATTTGAGCCTGATCCTTCCTCTCCCGGTTTGTTCCTTTATGCCATCTCGTGCATTGTTAAAAGGAATCTCTGTATAAATGAACTAACCAACTAACCATCAACAATGCTGACAACAATTTAATTAAATTAAATCCTTCTTTCCAGAATTTACTTTTCGTTTTGTCATTTAGCAGACACCCTTATTCCATAGGCAACACTACTGATAACATCTACAGACCAAGCAGTTGTTGATTAAGGCCTTGCTCAAGGCTCGCGAGTGGAGCTTGGCACAGGTGAGATTTGAACTCAACCTCCATAATCTTAAGCTACCACAACCTATTTTTTTGTACATGTATAATGGTGTGCAGCACGTCTTGTCGCGATATATCATCAGTAAAACTGTCCTTTGAATTAACTGTGGATGTTTGCGGCTTATAAACGCTGATTTCAAATGTGTAAGGGATTTTTGATTGCCATAAATATTAGGTCCCACATTTTGATGTTTGTGGCTCAGCCATCACCTCCTGTGGAAACGGTGCGCATCAAAGGCCAGCCCCCCACGCTGCCTGGGAACTGCAGTGTGAACGACTATACTACCTTCGACATGTATGCTCTCACCCACTCATTTCTCCTGGGGGGGCTGTGTGGATCCCGGTTACAGCATGAACATTTTTTAGTGTCTCAATTTTCTCTGCCAAAACACACATGAACTGGAAATTTCTTAACACTAATACCAAAGCACCATCCGGCTTGACCTGCGTACAACTGGCCGACCACCGCGCATTTGGTCCATTTGCCTTCTGACTAGTATCTCTGTGCTGGCTTGACCTACTTAGATTTTAAAAAGTGTTTAAAAAGGTAAATACTGTATTGCAAGTTCTGGAAATGAGTGTGTCTTCAACAAGTGGACGCATTCCTTATGGTTGTTGCCAGCCAGCGAGGTAGTTTATATTCCCATAGTATTTTGGTGGGTTCTACTACAGTTGTGTGTGATTGTTAATGTGTGGCTTGTAACTGAAGGAACCCACAGTTTTGTGTATTTCCTGAGGGAGTGATATGCGTAACAGTTTAGGCTTCGGATAGCTGTTTGGATGTTCTCTCATGTTTTCGTCGTATCTCTGACATATTACGTTATCTTGTAAAAATTCCTTTAGATGTACATTAACAGTAGCATAAAAAGACTAATATTCTACGTTAATGTTTGGTCAAAGTTCATTTCGATCACGACCTGTTTTTCACAGAAAGTAAAAAAACTTAAACCGTGTCATTAATAATGCCTTTATACTGCCTTTTAAAAGTATTTAGTCACCACTGATTTGGTGGCAAGTTCTCCTACTTGAAGGATGAGAAGGTCTGTACTTTTTCACATCATAAGGTACACTCAACTAGAGAGACAAATGAATTAAATATGGTGGAAAATAGTATTGGTCATAACAAAAGTTCAACTCAATACTTTGTACATAATCTTTGTGGCAATGACAGAGGTTCAAAACATTTCCTGCAAGTCTTCACCAGGTTGGCACACACTGTAGCTGGTATTTTGGCCCATTCCTCTGTCAGATCTCTCTAGAGCAGTGATGTTTTGGGGCTGTCGCTTGGCAACGGACTTTTCAATCCCTCCACACAAATTTTCTGGGGGTTGAGGTCTGGAGACTGGCTAGGCCCTCCAGGACCTTGAAATTGCTTTTTAACGGACCACTCCTTCATGGCCCGAGCGGTGTGTTTGGGATCACGTCATGCTGGAAGACCCGCCACATTCCACCTTCCATGCTCCACTGATGGAAGGAGGTTTTGGCTTTAAAACTCCGATACATAGAGGCCCAGTTCATTCTTTCTCTTAACACAGATCAGTCGTCCTGTCCCCCTTTGCATAAAAAACAGGCCCCAAAGCATGATGTTTCCCACATTCCACCCAATGCTTCACAGTCGTTGGTGTTCTTGGATGCACTCAGCATCCCTCCAAACACGACAAGTTGAGTTTTTTATACAAAAAGTTTTATTTTGGTTTCATCTGACCACATGAATATTCTCCCAATCCCTCCTTTCGGATCATCCATATGCTTCAAACCGTATTGGACATGTAAACTGGCTCAGTCGGGACATACCTGGCACTGCAGGGATCTGAGTCCCTGTAAGATTCACTCTTCCCCGCCTGGGTGCAGGTCTATATTACAATTTTCTTCCTGGCCGTCCCTTCGAAAGCTCTTTGGTCATGGCTTTGGTGAGTATGGAGTCTGACTGTTTGAAGGCTGTGGACAGGTGGCTTTTTATAACAGATAACGAGGTCAAACAGTTTTCATTAATACAGGTAACGAGTGAGGACAGAAGAGCTTCTTAAAGAAGAAAGTTTACAGGTCTGGTTAGGCCATAAAATCTTGCGTGTTTGTGGGTGACCAAACCTTAGTTTCCCCATGATTTACAATTAAATCTTTAAAAATCCTACAATGTGATTTCCTGGATTTTGTTTTTCTCATTTTGTCTCTCATAGTTGAAGTGTACCTATGATGAAAATGACAGACCTCTCTCATCAGGAGAACTTGCACAATCAGTGGCTGACAATACTTTTTTGCCCCACTGTATATGTTATGTCTACATCTGTGTGTGTGTGTGTGTGTGTCTGTGTGACACATTTTCAAGATTCAAGCTTATTCTTGATAATCTCAGCACAATCCAAAGACTACATGTCAGTTCATGAAAAAAGGGCATAAGACAGAGAAAGATTACTTTAAATATATTTCCCAAGAAAGATGGGCCAATAACTCATAGAGAAACAAATGGGAGACAAAATAATGAAAGAGATCTAAGAGTTGAGTTGAGAGGCATATTTCATCTAAGACATTAAATATAGATAGACGAAGTGTAGATGAAAAGCAAAGAGAGAGCTGAAGAGTGGGAGTGTTGGAGGTCTCCGGAGATTGCAGTGCCTTGTACAAAATCCTAATGACCAAAGCATGCATTCATCTGTAAAAACAAAACACCCACATAACCCACGCTGACCTTGGCCTGGCGTGACTGTCACTCAAGTGAAGATGGAACACGTTAATTAACAACTCCCCCAGCCCATTCTTTCCTTTCTCTCTACCTGTCGAACTGACACGTTCCATTTATGTTGCAGTTTATCTATCTGACTTGAATACTGAAAACCACTTATATTCCAGTTCTTGCACTGTAGCAAATGTATCTACTCTAGATGGATTCAGACTCTACTGGTCACAGTGCAGATGCAGTCCAGGTCCAGTAACTATCAGTCCAGTAACTTGCTGTTTTTTAAGGGGTAAGTATGATGGGTCTCTCAAGCTGAGAGAGAGCTGCATGCAGCCGAATCAGCACTCTAGGGCATTGCATTTTGCCTACCTTACACCCCAACTACACCTACAGCCCGAATTTAGAAGCATATTTGGTATTACTTTGTGATATGGTATAACCCTCTGTAGAACTAGTGTGTCATAAACCACATACTGAATTGATTGCAGGTATGTTCTTTTTCCCATCAGAAATCATACTGTTATTTGTACTTTCATAACTACACAGAACTTATGACGCAGTTTTTATTTAAAAAGGCATATGGTCTTTTGTTCTGGCAGTATACATGGTGGTTGCTCATGACGTAATTGTGGGTCATGACACACCAGCTGTGAGCCTCTGATTCATAACCTCTGCTGTAAAAACCTGTCATTACACATTGGCACACATGTACAGTCATAGTAAATGTTTAGTTTTTGGCCTCAAAAAATATTACTCTATTCTACAGTGGGGCTTGAAAGTTTGCAAAACCTGTAGAATTTGCTATATTTCTATACTTTAGGACTTCTGATGAAAAAAAATCTTAGGTCATTTATAGAGATCAACATAAACCCAATTAAAAATATAAGACAAGCTATACTTATAAGAAATATACAAGAAATGTTATACTTGTTGTTTATTTCTGAGGAAAATGGTCCAGTTGTGCATATATGTGAGTGGAGAAAGTATGTGAACCTCTAAGATCTGATTAGAGTCAGGTGTTTTTAAACATTGGAATGACAATCAGGCACTATTGGGCACATTGTTGTATTTAAAAAACAGGGATCTATCAGATTCTGATCTTCACAACACATTTGGGGAGAGGTATTTGGGGAACCTCCTTTGTAAGAAACAAAGGAGCTTTCTGAAAACATCAGAAAAATAATTGTTGATGCCCATTAGTGTGAAACATTTTACAAAACGAATTTCAAGACCATTATTACTTGGTCGACCAACAAAGACCATTCCAAGAGAAAGACGTGTAATAGTTTGCACAGTCACAAAGGAACCCAGGGTAACTTCTGAGCAACTAAAGGCCTCTCCCAAATTGGCTGTTGTTCATGACGGTGTCAACAGCAAAACACTGAACAACAATGGTAGGAGACAGCCACTGCTCTCCAGAAAGAAAACCCCACCCAATCACATGGCACATGGAATAGCCAGAATCTATATTAGGTCTATATTAAAAGCTATTGTAGGCTACCATGGATGTTTTAGTATATGTATTCATTTTGGAAACTCAATTTGAAGGGGTAAAAAGTTGACACCAATTTGACAACAGACAAATGTGTGTCCTGCCTCGAGTCAGCTGAGAAGCACGGTATAGTCAGCCATCCAAAACATACACTGCAACAAAGATAACATTATATATATTTTTATGACATTACGCCCCTGCTTCTTTCTCTTCGATGTCTTGTAACCACTTAACCTTTCCTTCTTTCTAGCTCACCCATGTCCAACTTTTTCTAATATCCTTACCTCCTCTGAGCACCAGCAGGTCGACCTCACTCCCCACTGGCAGCTCCTTCAGTATATCCACCACTTGTACATGGCTCAGCGTCTGCACATTCTGCCTGTTGATTTCCTTAATGACATCACCCTTGTGTAGGCCGCGACACCACTGTGCATCTAGGATCATCTTCACCTTCTGGCCCAGCGGACAGTCGGCAATAGCAAACCCAAACCCTCCGGGGCCTTTCACGAGTGGGACAGTGACTAGCTCTGGCTGTAGCATACAACCCTCTGGCCTGTCATTTACACTGGTGGATACAGCGGGCAGCGCTGCCACCACAGGCCGTCCACTGGCATCAGTGGTGAGGTAGTGGAGCTCCTGTGATGAGCCATGCAAAGCATCACCCTTTACCAGAAGTGGCTGCCCATTGATAAGAGGTACAGCCGTTACTACCTCGCCCACAGATGGAGGAGGTGGAGGAGGAGGGGGAAGGTCTTCACTGTCTTCCTGTACATCTGGAGGCAACGAGTAGCCACGGCACAACACCATGTCGACGTACTGGTTGATGGGGATACACTGGAACATCTGCACCACATCACTGTGGGTTTTACCCAGTACCAGGGTGCCATTGATTTCCACAATGACATCACCTAACAAAAAGATAAACACAAAAATGAAGTACAGTTGATTTGTGCATTGAATTGAACCACATTCTACTCATTTCTAAATAAAGTTATCTGCTGTATTGCAAGAACATATCAACAACTGTATGGGTAAAATAACGAAAATAATCCAGCGCACAAATCTGACATAGAACTCTCATAGTGTATCTCTGTCTACACCCAGTGAATTCTGAGCCAGGCTTCAGACCCTCCCCCGTGACCTTCCTGGGATAAACAGTGGTAAAATAGCTTTACAGAAATCTGATATACTGTACTGTCAAATACACCGAGCACCAAAAACATTAAAATGACACACAGACCGAATAAAAAATAATATTTGATTATCTCTTTACAACAGCACATTTTAAGCTCTGGAATACAGTACTGTACAGTTTGCTTGAAAGTTTGTGAACCCTTTAGAATTTTCTATATTCCTGCATAAATATGGCCTAAAACATCATCAGATTTTCACACAAGTCCGAAAAGTAGATAAAGAGAACCCAGTTAAACAAACGAGACAAAAATATTATACTTGATCATTTATTTGTTGAGGATGATGATCCAATATTATATATTAATAACTGGCAAAAGTATGTGAACCTCTAGGATTAGCAGTTAATTTGATGGTGAAATTAGAGTCAGGTGTTTTCAATCAATGGGATGACAATCAGGTGTGAGCGGGCACCCTGTTTTATTTAAAGAACAGGGATCTATCAAAGTATGCTCTTCACAACACGTTTGTGGAAGTGTATCATGGCATGAACAAAGGAGATTTCTGAGAACCTCAGAAAAAGAGTTGTTGATGCTCATCAGGCTGGAAAAGGTTACAAAACCATCTCTAAAGAGTTTGGACTCCACCAATCCACAGTCAGACAGATTGTGTACAAATGGAGGAAATTCAAGACCATTGTTACCCTCCCCAGAAGTGGTCGACCAACAAAGATATAGTAATAGTTGGCAAGGTCACAAAGGACCGCAGGGTAACTTCTAAGAAACTGAAGGCCTCTCTCACATTGGCTAATGTTAATGTTCATGAGTCCTCCATCAAAAGAACACTGAACAACAATGGTTTGCATGGCAGGGTTGCAGGGAGAAACCACTGTTCTCCAAAAAAGAACATTGCTACAGATGAGAACAAAATAGAACCTTTTGGTTTAAAAGTAAAGTGTTATGTTTGGAGAAAGGAAAACACTGCATTCCCGCATAAGAACCTTATCCCATCTGTAAAAACATGGTGGTGGTAGTATCATGCTTTGGGCCTGTTTTGCTGCATCTGGGCCAGGATGGCTTGTCATCATTGATGGAACTATTTATTCTGAATTATATCAGAGAATTCTAAAGACAAATGTCAGGACTAAAGACAAATGTCAGGACATCTGTCCATGAACTGAATCTCAAGAGAAGGTGGGCCATGCAGCAAGACAAGTCCATAAGCCCACAAGTCGTTCTACCAAAGAATGGTTAAAGAAGAATAAAGTTAATGTTTTGGAATGGCCAAGTCAAAGTCCTGACCTTAATCCAATCAAAATGTTGTCTAAGGAGCTGAAGCGAGCAGTTAATGCAGACAGATTGTTATTTCTTTTGATAATTTATTCTATGTAGGTGTATATGTATTGACTGATTTCTGCTTACAAC
>JAJAGP010003222.1:0-73380 GCA_025084515.1 Ancistrus triradiatus
TCTGTCCATATATTAATTCATAAATGAATGACTGCTACCCTGAAATTTTGTGAAATTTCTTGATTCGACAATGTTGACCTTCCAATAACACACATTTTGTTCAGTGCTTTTCTTGGCATTAAGTTTTTTTTTTTTTTTACCTTCTTCAGCACTGCATATTGTGCTGTTTTTGTGATCTTGTGAAGGCCCTGTCCTTTGAGACAATAGTAAATGCACTAAATTCCCCAGAAAAGACATTTTAGATATAGGGACATTAAGCAGCAACAGTGAAAGTGACAGCTACAGTGACTGGAAGAAAAATGGTGCAAACCTCTCTCTTCCTTCCGCTGTAGCCTGTGATTCTACTACAGCAAGTGTACCGGTTTGGCTTGCTCACTAAATCGTCAGTTTTAATTGAGTTATTTTTCTGGTTTTATTGGGTGCTGAACTATAATTGTAGCTACATAAGATAATGATATTATTAAAACATGACTTCAAAGTAATTTGGCTGACTTTTCATCTAATTCCAAAAGCAATGCGTCTCTAGTTTATCTAAATTATAATTTTTTGGTCTGCAAGCACTGTCAAACAATCACTTCCATCACTGCAGTCTTACAGATGTTGCTTTGTGACTTTGCATGAAGTTTGCATGGATATGGAATGAACTATTTTATTTCTGTTTTTAGTAGGCCCTGTTGCCATAGGTGATTAAACATTTACATTTACATTTACAGTATTTAGCAGACGCCCTTATCCAGAGCGACTTACAATTGATACAATCTTACAATCTAAGCAATTGTGTGTTAAGGGCCTTGCTCAAGGACCCAACAGTGGCAGCTTGGCAGAGGTGGGATTTGAACCCTGGACCTTTTGGTCCATAGCCCAGTACCTTAACTGCTAGGCTACCACAGTACCACAGTGATTCACGTACCAAATGCTTTATCCCTTTTTCAGTTTTTTTTTCTTTTCAATTCTCATTTTAGATCTTCTCATGTTTGTTATTTGTTATTTTTGATATTATTTAGATCTCATTTGTTTTGTTTTCATAGGGCACCTCTACAACCCATACCAACAAAACATCATTTCATTAACTGGAATGAGATTAGATTTCATCACATTAACAATGGTTATGGAACTGCAGGAAATCTACTAATGTTATTTTCTATAATAGAGAAAACACTTATAATAACATTGATAACAACAGAGGTGCAAAGGTTATATAACATACGTAGATGCAGAAATCTACTAATTGATTATAATCAACAATGACACCAGGACAAAAATCTGCCATCTGCTTTTTTATGTTGACCCACTGAATTGTCAATAATCTATTTGCCATTACATACTTTTGACAGACAGAGCAGTTAAATAAACGTAGCAGCACATAGCATTCTAACTTTGCATTCTTCTCGATATAGCCACATATACAAGTACTGGTGACCAATGTACTTTCCATATCCTCTAAACAGTTAGTAATAAAGTCTTATGTAACACATGTTCATACCACAGACATATGCAGAGTTGCTTGAAAAATTTCTGAAAGATTTTCGTCATTTACACTGGAACTGGATATTAAGTTTTAAAGAAATATGATAATAGATTGACTTGTTTGAGTAAAAGCTCTATAGTTATTGTACAAAGCCATAGAGTAAGACTATTAACATTTTCGTAAATGTTTCATAAAGCCTTCACTAGGCTGCTTTAACCTAGAAATGGACAGCATCACACTGATCAGCTACATAGCTATAAACAAACCAGATCAGATTACACCACAGAATAAATCAATGCAAAAGTATTTACATTGATGTAATCTAAAAACGGGTTAAAGGGTGCTTAAATGAATTACACAGCTTAAATGTTGTAATATTCATTTAAATAAAAGGTCTATATAATTTAGCCATGTAAAAGCTAGTGCACGTCTTGTTAGATTGTTTAAACACACAAGTTGTAGTGTATAGCAATGGACCGGTCTGTTACGTTTATTAAGATTTAGTGGTTGCTTTCGGGTCTAATCACAATATTGGACCAATCTGAACTGAAAACAGACTTCCAAAATGACAACAAACTGCATGACTTAGTTTGTATTCTACAGTTTGTATCAAGTCAAATTGCAGAAAAAAATAAGTAGTTAAGATTTTCAATGTCCACAAAAACACTGTACACAGAATCCCTTGATATACAAATGATTATTAATTAGCACGTCTACTCATACATCACATCTGGCTCTTCAGTCACTGTCTCCACTCCCAGTTCTGCTCCACACAGGATTTTTAAAAGGATCAATCAGAGTCATCGGATGTCGTTAATCTTCTGGAAGATCAGGTCAATAAAATTTACAGTGGACTTCATGAGATATGGGGTTTAATCTTGTGTACCTGGAAGGATGTAACACAGCTCTAGTTCCACTTTCCACACCCATAATTGCTGGATAAAAGCCAAAAAGAGATCAAAAAAATGGTTCAGTCATTAGATGGAGTTGATTTAAAAAATTCCACACTCTCCATCACATTTAAACCACTGAAACCATGTTGGAATGGAAACTCAATTATAAGAACAACGATTTGAGGGAGCACGCCCAATAGGGGGGACACTCTCATACAACAGAGGGACAGGAAAAAGGTTTATTCGCCATTAGGAGTGAATTTCATTGGGAAATTTTGAGCGGAGCACAAAGTTGATTTGATGAAAATTGCAAAAAACGATTGGACTGCAAAAATAGGGAATGGCCTCAAAGATGATTGTGGTTAAATCAATGTTATGTATTGAAGAACCTATTTTCTTATGAAATATCTATTAAATCTCTTCCGAAAAAAAAAACAATTCTGAATACCCTTAGGGTGGAAAGGGACAGATTAAAATAAAACATAAAAAATAGTTAGCCAGGGTTGCCAATGGCAGCAATTCCATATTATTCCCTCTCTTTTATGTCCAGTGGGGAAACTCGAACAATAATCCTATGTGCATAGAGAGAAACAAGAAAACTATTAAGATCAACTTTATCTGCTGAACCTAAAATATTAAATTCAAGAAGATAATATCAGATAAAAACATTAGTAACATGGTTTATGGTTTATGGCTGCTTGCCCCATTTTTTGCGCTTGTTTATATATGATTGGCTTTCAAATTCATTCCACCCAGTATATCGTCATGCTGTTTGTAAGGAAAGAAGAAGCGTTTTGTAAATTTGACAGTCATGCAAAATAAAGCTCAGTATATTGTGAGGGAAACAAGGACAGGCAAGAATAAAAAGAGAGGGAAGAAGAAATAAAAGGGCAAGAAGAAATGAGGCGAAGTGGGAAGTTGCGTGGGAAAGGAAAAGAAAAAGACCACCACTGATCCCCAAGTGAGGTGGCCGGCACAGATCAAAGAGCAGGGTGAATTAATTTTAACCGGCAACAGCCAGGGCTGCAGGGAGAAGGAAGAAGGAGAATCCCAATGTCCCTTAAATTAAGAAGATGGATTTACAGAACATATTGTCCCATTTCAGGGGGCGGGAGAAAAGGAAGAAATGGAAATTGTGCAGGAGGGAATATTGAGGGGTGGAACCAAAAGCGTTCTTCCGATTTTTTTTTTTTTAAATCATTTCATCCTCATCTAAAATGGATCATTATTACAAGTAAATTCGCTTGATTAATCTCCCCCCAATACATAAATCAAGCCATAGAATTAAAAAAATTTATTTAAAAAATGCCTAAAAAATGCTATTAAAAAAAGCCCAGGTTCTCCCTGAAGTCTTGAATTTATGCAGGATTTCTGAACAAACAAAAAACGTACTGTTGATTAACTGCACTCAAAGCAATTTGGCAAACCACCAAAAGTACATTATAATAGCTATCAAAAGGCAGAGTTAGTAAACGTGCAAACTTTAAAGTAGAAACTCCTGTCAGGGGGGGAGGGAGCAGCTTGACCTGCAGAGAGAGATTTTGCTTCCTATCTGATTAAGAGCATGGCAAGCCATGGGGCACCAAAAAAATATCAAATCCCTCTGAAAAAAAGCATAAAAATCAAATTATAGACAAAAGTGGTAGGTTGTAAGAAAAAAAAAACGCCCGTGATCAAAGAAAAATAAAAAAACACTGCAAACTGGGACATTTCTGAGGAAAGAAAAGAAAAAGTAATCCCCTGATTACAGGTTATGATTCATCCCAGGACAAGAAAAAGGGGGGACCTCATTCATGTTAACAGGGTTAACTGTGTGGTTTTGGATACAAATTATTAGGGGACCCAAAGCAATTGTAGTAAATTTGAGGGTTGGGTAAAAATGGTTATTACAGTGTGGATTTACGTTCTAGTTTATAATTGAACAAAAAAAATAACCAGTGGTACCCATGGTTCATTCTTGGGTAGGCATTGATTTCGGCTGTTCAGCTTAGGCAGGCTTGATGTTGATCACGCATGTTGTTCAGCCCCTTAGCTTGCACATGTGCGTAGTGGGCCAACACCTGTTGGCCAGGCTATTTAAGGGTACCTTGAGCCCTGAAACAGGTTGTCGCATTTTTTCCTTTTGCCACACTTATAGGCACACCCAATCTGGCATTCGAGCCCTCCACCCTGGGTTCATTGCGTTGGGCTCCAAAGGCGATTGACGGTGTTTGTTGTTTAGGGGGGAAAAAGAGGTGTAGGTTTCTTTTTTGCCGGGGTTTGTTTAAATTTGTAGAACGTCAGGGTAAATGGTACAGTTCGGGAGAGAATGGGAGGTGGAGGTAGCATGTAGAAATGTAGGTAGGGTAAGATATCTTCGTGTTGTCGGGCCGCAACACGCTCTCCTCACTGTTTCACAGTTCTCCACCAAGTTTCCTGTATTTCACCAGGTTTTGCACACACTTTGTTAGCTGGTATTTTGGGCCCCATACTCATTGCAGATTCTCATCTAGAGCAGTGCAAGAGTGATGTTTTGGGGATGGCTGTTTGCCGGGCAACATGGACCTTTTCAAAACTCCCTCCAACAAATTGTCTATTGGGGTTTTGAGGTCTGGAGAGAACTGGCTAGGCATTTTATGGAAGGCCCACTCCTTTCATTGCCCGAGAAGTGTTGGTTTTGGGATCATTGTTCTGCTGGAAGACCCTCAGCCACATTTCTTAACTGCTCTCACTGATGAAATGGAGGGTTTTTGGGCTCTTTCTTCCTTTTTAAAAAATCTCAGAACATTGGGCCCCCCCCCCATTCATTTTCTTACCTACACGATCAGGTCATCCCTGTCCCCTTTCCAAGAAAAAAAAACCGGCCCCCAAGCATGATGTTTTCCACCCCCATGCTAACAGTAGGTTGATGGTGTTTTGGGGGAATGCAACTCAGCATTCTTCTTCTCCAAATACGACGAAAAATATGAGGTTTTTACCAAAAAAGTTTCTTGATTTGGATATTATTACCAAACATGGGATATTTCTCCCCATCCTCTTCTGGATCATCCATGCTCTCTGGCAAAACTCAGAACGGGGGGCCCTGGACAATGTAACTGGCTTAAGCAGGGGGACACCCACACACCCTATCAATTGGGCCAGGAATCTTGAGTCCCTCTAGACGTAGGGTGGTTACTGATTAGCCTTTTGTTACTTTGTGGGTCCCCAGCTCTTCTGCAGGTCATTCATCAGCTCTCTTTCAGTTGTAGTTCTGGAGATTTTAGTCCAACAATTCTCAGGATCTCATTTGAAATTCCCCCGGGGATGAGATGATTGAGATCTTGCGTTTTGGAACCCCCAGATCCAAGGGAGATTATCAGTGGTCTTGTATGTCTTCCATTTTCTTACAATTGCTCCCACAGTTGATTTATTCACACCAACCTGCTTGCCTATTGTAGATTCACTCTTCTCAGCCTGCTGCAGGTCTACAATTTTCTTCCTGGTGTCCATTGACAGCTCTTTGGTCTTGGCCATAGTTGAGTTTGGAGTCTGTTTGAGGCTGTGGACAGGTGTCTTTTATACAGATAATGAGGTCAAACAGGTGCCATTAATACAGGTAATGAGTGGAGGACAGAAGAGCTTCTTAAAGAAGTTACAGGTCTGTGAGAGCCAGACATCTTGCTTGTTTGTGGTTTACCAAATACTTATTTTCCAACATGATTTACAATTAAATTCTTTAAAAATCCTACAATATGATTTCATGGAATGTTTTCTCATTTTGTCTCTCATAGTTGAAGTTTACCTATGATGAAAATTACAGACCTCTCTCATTTTTCAAGTAGGAGAACTTGCACAATCAGTGGCTGACTAAATACTTTTTTGCCCCACTGTAATTGGGATGCGTACTCCCCTCAGAGCAATCGGGGAATTGGGCTTCCCCCATTTTCAGTCCGTCGAGGAACATAGTGCTGCTTACCAGCACTCTTCCTCATTTCTGCGTTTCGCGCTGCCCGTAGCGGGCAGTTTCGTTTAACGCTTCGTAATTGCATCCGTGTTCCGCTCCGGTAGTCCCTGGGGCTGTGGTTCGCCTTGCGTGCCCATCTTCTGCGTTCATTTCACACTGCACAGGCTGTCCGAATGGACAGGTTACATGCTTCACAAGCCCTCTGGGGAATCCCCAGAGGCTTACATCACTGTACACTCCATTCACTCTCGGAGCCGCACTCTCCGCTTGCAAAGCTCACCGTGCCCATTGGCTCCATACTTGTGCAGCTAGCGCCGTCCAGCTCTGTACCTGAGCTCATCGTGCCCATTAGCTCCATGCCTGAACATTCTAGCTCTGTACCTGGGCCTTTGCACACCGGTTGACGCCGCCAATCCTTGCACCACAGTCTTTCGAACTGATCCCTGCAAACCGGTCGACACTGCCGACCCCTGCGTCATGGTTTTTTGTACCGATCCCTGCACACCGGTCGATACCACCCAAAACTTGCGACACGGTTTTTAGTACCGATTTCTGTTCACCTAGCTAGGCGACTCGCACTGAACTTTTTTTATTGACCTTGTAAGGTCTAGCCCCATGTTCGAGCCGCCAGCGCTGAGCACTGTTCTTGAGACGCCTGCTCCAAGCCCTGCACCTGATCCGCTCGTGGCTAGCTCTGAGCTCTAGCCCTTTAATCTGAGCAGTTTGGCACCATGCGCATAAGTGGCGACACCTGTTGGCCTGGCTATTTAAAAGCACCTTTGAGCCCTGACAGGTGTTGTATCCTTGCCACACTACAGACACCATTCTGGTGTTTCACGCCCTCACCCAGCTCACGCGTGCTCCAGGCGATTGATGGTTGTTTAGGGAAAGAGGTGTTGCTGGCGGTTTGTAGACCATCAGGTAATGTACAGTAAGGAGACTGGAGGTGAGGTAGGGCATAGAAGGGTAGGAAGGGCCAGATTTCTTCACGTTTACCTGGTCGCCCGCTCGTGGCATTCGCTTCATTTTATAAAAGGAGCATTTTTTCTATGCTTTCCGATGTATTCCCTGCAAGGCCCCAGAGCGTTTTGCAAGGCTTTGCTTCTTTCACCCAGTGAAAATACCTCATTACGGTGTTCATTACGTTTGAGTCTGTTTCTCAATGGCTCTTACTTCAGCCATTCTTCTGCCCCTCCTTCTCGCGTCTCTGTGTCAGGGGATGTGGCGCATCCTGATTACATTCGCTCTTGACACTAGAGATCGAGTGTTCGAGGATCGGGTCCTGCATTGATCTCAGAACCGTGCTTTCGTTTTGGTTCTCTGTATTTACTCATATTTTTTGGTTCACCATTTCCATCTGGAGCTAACAGCATTTGGGTCCTAAAACCCTTTACAGTTTTTTTCACGGTTCACCTCTGTTTAAATATGGCGGACTGTAACAGTGTCAAACAAACACTGACTGTACAGGTAAGTCATTTATTTGCAACTATTTATTGAGTTGATAACAAGCAATTCCTGGCCTGAACAAAGCTAACATAACACAAAGAGTGTAGTTCAAAAATTCAGATGATGAGTAACATTGTAATCACAGCTAAAACTAAAACTTATATCAAACATACCACTATATATCAGAGCATAAGCTCATTTGTAATATAACTTGACTGCTCCTTAGTAGCAGCAAGTAAAATGATTGGGAAATTGACAAGTGAAATTGTAATCCATCAGTAAACTTTATACAAACCATGCTCTCACACACTGCTCCCTAGTGGACATGGTCACCTTACGCATAAGTATGATGGCAGACACCAAGGTGATCAAGCTCTGCACATGTTTACAGAAACAGAAGTCACACCCGTGCATAAATAATTGGACTGGGTTGAAAAATATGTCAAACTAAATCCGATACAGAGTTAGTATTTCAGGCAATATTGGCACACCTTCAACATACATTGTCCAATCTGTGATTCTGTAGGCAATTCCCTAGTGGACACTCATGATAAACACATATTCACAGACACCTACTTAAACACAATGTAATATGTAATAAATTAAGTCATATTCATATATAATCCTATGCTGTTTATCAATGTTGGGCTGATATTTCATTGGTTCTTGAAATGTCAGCCAAACATTGATAAAAAGCATATGATTTATGGATCCCTATATTTCACATCACTCTGCATTGATGGTCTGACTTCTAAAACTCTGGTCAATGCCGTTCTAATTTTCCCATGTTTCTTGGGAGTTACGGCTGACCTTCTGTAATTCTGGAGAGTGTTTGAGGCAAAGCAAGGGTGGTTGAATTTCAAACAGCTACAGTAACAGCAGGGATAAACTATGAGCAGGTCAGACAGCACTCAGTTCAACCTCTCTCAGGCTGAGAGAAAACTACTCTTCTCTCAAGAAATGAACACTGTAATTGCCGTGGGTTTGTTTCACAATCTGTCAGACTGCAGACTTCCCTGTCCATCATGTCATTACCCACACTGTGGTTTTAGCTTGAGGACCATAGAAGAGTAAGGATTAACAAAATAATGAAACAAAAAGGTAGCAACTCTATTTCATATTCAGAAAATTTCCTTTTTGAGATGCTGTTACAGAAGTTTTCAGACTGGTGTGTCACTATGTAATTGGTATGCAGAAGATTTTCAGACCTGTGTCATTTTGTAACAGTGTTATACATCTGTGCTAAGAGTTGCTCCTAGTGATGAAATTTTTAGAATTCTTAGAAATACTTTCAAATTTTAACACAGTTAAATAGACAGTTAAATACAGGAGTACACCCTAGTAAAGATAAGTTACTAATAAAGCATCTTAACCCCTAAAAGAGCTCCTAAGGTACAATGTTGCTTGAAAGTTTGTGAATTTTCTGTATTTCTGCATAAATATGACCTAAAACATCATCAGATTTTCACACAAGTTCTAAAAGTAGACAAAGAGAACCAGTTAAACAAATGAGACAAAAATATTATACTAGGTCATTTATTTATTGAGGGAAATGATCCAATATTACATATTAGTGAGTGGCAAAAGTATTTGAAACTCTAGGATTAGCAGTTAATTTGAAGGAAATCTGAAATTAGAGTCAGGTGTTTTCAATCAGTAGGATGACAATCAGGTGTGAGTGGGCACCTTGTTTGATTTAAAGAACAGAGATCTATCAAAGTCTGCTCTTCACAATACATGTTTGTGGAAGTGTATCATGGCACGAACAAAGGAGATTTCTGAGGACCTCAGAAAAATAGTTGTTTAAGCTCATCAGGCTGGAAAAGGTTACAAGACCATCTCTAAAGAGTTTGGACTCCACCAATCCACAGTCAGACAGATTGTGTACAAATGAAGAAAATTCAAGACCATTGTTACCCTCCTCAGGAGAGAGGAAGACCAACAAAGATCACTCCAAGAGCAAGGCATGTAATAGTTGGTGAGGTCACAAAGAATCCCAGGGTAACTTCTAAGCAACTGAAGGCCTCTCTCACATTGGCTAATGTTTATGTTCATGAGTCCACCATAACAAAAACATTGAACAACAATGATCTGTATGGCAGGGGTGCAAGGAGAAAGCCACTGCTCTCCAAAAAGAACATTTCTGCGTCTGCAGTTTGCTAAAGATCACATGGACAAGCCAGAAGGCTATTGGAAGAATGTTTTGTGGACAGAGAAGACCAAAATAGAACTTTTTGGTTTAAAAGAAAAGCGTTATGTTTGGAGAAAGGAAAACACTGCATTCCAGCATAAGAACCTTATCCCATCCGTGAAACATGGTGGTGGTAGTATCATGGTTTGGGCCTGTTTTGCTGCATCTGGGCCAGGACGGCTTACCGTCATTGATGGAACAATGAATTCTGAATTATATCAGAGAATTCTAAAGGAAAATGTCAGGACATCTGTCCATGAACTGAATCTCAAGAGAAGGTGGGTCATGCAGCAAGACAACGACCCTAAGCACACAAGTTGTTCTACCAAAGAATGGTTAAAGAAGAATAAAGTCAATGTTTTGGAATGGCCAAGTCAAAGTCCTGCCCTTAATCCAATTTAAATGTTGTGGACGGACCTGAAGCGAGCAGTTAAGGTGAGGAAACATCCCAGAGTGGAAGCTGTTCTGTACAGAGGAATGGGCTAAAATTCCTCCAAGCCGGTGTGCAGGACTGATCAACAGTTATGGGAAATGTTTAGTTGCAGTTATTGCTGCACAGGGGGGTCACAGCAGATAAGGAAAGCAAAGCTTCACATACTTTGTCAATCACTAATATGTAATATTGGATCATTTTCCTCAATAAATAAATGACCAAGTATAATATTTTTGTCTCATTTGTTTAACTGGGTTCTCTTTATCTACTTTTAGGACTTGTGTGAAAATTTGCTGATGTTTTAGGTCATATTTATGCAGAAATACAAAACAATTCTGAAGAGTTCACAAACTTTAAAGCACCACTGTAAAAACCATTAGGGCTATGGAGGAGGACTTTTAGGAGGCTTAGGAGTTCTCTTAAGCAAAGGAGAAAATGGCGGAAAGATGACGAGGCAGAAGAAATCTTCTCCAAACACTGAATAAGAGTGAAGTAAACAAACACTACCAATTAGATCGTGCAGGAATAAGGTTTGTGGTTGACCTTATTAGAGATGCGCTCTATGCTGTAATGCCTGAAATGAACGTCATCACAACGCTAAGGTTTTTGACAACTGGGAAAACACAACAATGCAGCAGTGTTCTGTCACTACCTGTCATCAGCAGAGTGATCACACAAACAATTACAGCACTTTCAGAACATCATATTATTTATCGGGATAGCAAATAAACTGTCAATAAAACAAAGCAAAGAAATGTGTGTGATTAGTGTAAAATAGGCAGAAATAGCCTATGGTTGTTATTTCAAAGTAAAGGCTTATAATAGTCTCAATTTTGCAACTTAAAAGTGAGTTTGTTTGTCTGTGGGTGGGGGTTGGGGTGGTAACAACCAATCACAGTCTTTAAAAGCATGTGTCATGCCTAGCAACCGGGTTAACCCTGCCTCCTCACTAAGATAAAAGAGTTGCTCTGAATCACTCTTAAGCTAAAACTCCAAGCTAAAAGGTTTAAAGCTAAGTTAGGAATTTAGAACCTTTATGAGTATGGCCCCAGGTTTTCAGGTAAGTGTCGGGGTGTGAGTCACCTCCCTGTGACTGTGTGGGTTTACTCCAGGTACTACGGAGTCCTCCCACATTCCAAAGGGCATGCATTGGCCAGGCATGCTAAATTGGCCCGGTGTGTGTATGACAAGTTTTGTGCTTGTTGTGAAATGGCCACTGCAGCTGATATGATGTTACATAGAGATAATACCCATTCCCAATTCCCAGGTCAATGTCACTATGTAACTGTTATTTAACAGATTTAGTGTGTCACTTTGTAACAGTGTCATTTAGCAGGTTTCCAGGGTGATATCGCTGGGTAACAGGGTAATAAAGTGAGTTTTCAGTGTGATGTCACTATGTAACTGCATAATACAGGAGAATTTCATTACCGTATTTTCCGGACTATAAAGCGCACCCGATTATAAGACGCAATATCAATGATCGGCTGCTAACGGGTATATTTTCATACATAAAGCGCACCGGGTTATAAGATGCATGAAATGAAACAAAACTCTTAAGTTCCCTCGGAAGCTCGGTTTGGTCTTTACCTGGCGCAGGGCGTCTTCTTGCTTCCTCCACTTCCGTATCATTGATTCGTTAATATTCTCTCGCAGCTGCTCTATGTCCATGTTGTACTGCGTGACCGATAGCGTTGTGTTTGAAATCCGCTTCGAAAATGAATGAATGCGCACACCGTAATGGTGAAGCACATACCGTATTACTCCGCTATGCTGCGCACTACGTTTGCCTTAAGCTTCGTAACCTACCAAAGACCGTGCTAAAACATTTTGACAGATTTATGAGCGCTGTGTACCATCTACAATCGGTTCTAGGTCAGAAGGCTCAACCAGAATTAATTCATACATCAGACGCACCGCATTTAAAGGCGCACTGTCGATTTTGGAGAAAATTAAAAGATTTTAGGTGCGCCTTATGGTCCGAAAAATACGGTATATAACTCTTATCCAGCATGTTTTAAAGTAAACATTACTATAATGTTATATAGCAGGTTTACAGGTTAGTGTCACAGTGTAGCAGTGTTATATAGTCTGTGTCAAAACAGGGTCTATAGAAAATTATCATACACTGTGTATTGCTTACCTTTTGTCACATTACACCCTGTTGAAGTGCTTGAGTTTAACACAATTAGCCAAAACTTTAAACCCATCCTTACCATAGACTTCTGATGTTGTTGCTTTGATGGTGGTTGCGGTCATGTACAGTATTAATGATGTGTACTGTACACTACACTATGATATGTACAGTATATATTAAACTCCTTGGATTACAATAAATTCAACTTCTGATGGATCTGTCAAAACGTATCCCCATTGCAAATTGGGGACTGCCTGTATTTGAGTGCATCAATTAAACCACTGTTGGGTTTGAACTTGAACTGGTAACTGGAGCCTAAGACACTTTTGCATAAAAATAAAATCACAGAAAGAAATAATAACATCTCCAAACTGAGATTTAGAGAGATGAATCTGGAGCAGAAATCAACAAACGGTAAAAGAGGAACCGAGAAAGCTGACATACTGCTGAGAGATGACAGAATTAGACAGAGCAACATGAACAAGAACATGAGAAAAGCATCGTGACCACTTACTGATCCTATAGCCCAGCGTTTGTGCATGCAACCTCTTTGCCAAGAACTGTCCTTCAACTAGCGCTCGAATTTCCACCTCCGGGGTGAAGCTAGCTACCTGTGGCCAGAACACAAAGGCAGGCTTTAAGGAAGGAGAGAGAGAGAGAGAGACGATTCTTTCTTTTACAAAGCGCTCTTTTACTGCCATGTTGTTCCCACAGAGGAGTTCATCAGCAGCAGTAACCTCAGCTCAGACAGAGAGGCATCTGTAAATCCTAATCTTGAGTGAAGCAGCCATTTCACAGTGATCCAAGGGCAATTTTCATATTTGTGTCCCAATCAGAGATGGGATTGCAATGAGAGTTGGGGAAGGTAGCTATGAGATCTGTAAAGATAGTGCAGCTTCTTCCTAGAGATAATTCCAGGACAGAGACCATAACAGGCAGAGACAACATGACCATAATACCAACAAAGCTGTATTGCTGAACAGTAATGGCACAGGAAGATCTAAATAAACACAACATACTTTACTAGTGTTACATTTCCCTGGTTAACTGGATACATGAATGCGTTCAATTTAAAATAATCAGTATGACATTCTTCATTGCTGTGGACTGTGTTGTGGGTACAGACTATAATGTGACTACAACCTGACTTGAAAGAAGTGTCTTAATCTATTTCTAACTCCAGCTGTAGTGTGTGGTCGAATTGTAAAACCAGTCATCCAGCAGCACAGAGCTCAAGGCAGGAACCAACCCTACACAAGTCACCAATCCTATACACGTGCACACACATACATGCACACAGGGACACGGGGACACTGACATCAACTGACCTAACGCATGTATTTGGAATGTGGGAGGAAATGGAGAACCTAGAGAAAACTCATGCAGAAACGATGAGAATATGCAAACTCCACACGGGTGACGGCCGGCCAGAACCTGAACTATGGACGCTGGAGCTGTGAGGAAACAGCGCCAACTAGTGCACCATGCCACCCTTTAAGGAACTACAAGACCACTGTGACCATCCCCATGAGTGCAAAGCAACAAAGATCACTCCAAGAGCAAAGCATGTAATAGTCTGCAAGTTAACAAAGGAACCCAGGCTAAATTTGGACTTTGTTTATTTCATCTTAGACTATATATTATTATATTATAATTTAAGTAGTTTATGTTCTTTACATTTGTTACCTTTTGTTAATTTAAACAACTACTATAAACTTAATTCTGCAACTTGTTTAACTCTTACATTTAATATCCACGCAGCCCAAGAAGATGGGTCCTGTCTTGGTCTTCCCAAGGTTTCCTACAAGGTTTGGGGAGTTTGCTCAATTAGGGCTTTCAGCCAAAATATTTGTAAATCTGCTTTGAGACAATGCACTGTTGTAAAAAAGTGCTACAGAAATGCATTTGACTTTGACTTAGCTAACTTCTAAGTTCCAACTTCCATTCTTTAGATGTTCAGTTCAGGTTCACTGAACAACAAGGGTGTGCATGGCAAGGTTGCAAGGAGAAAGACACTGCCCTCCATAAAGAACATTGCTGCCCAATTGCAACAACACTGTTTCAAGACTGACCAAAATTCTGAATTACACCAACAAATTCTAAAGGAAAATGTCAGGACATCTGTCTGAGACCTGAACATCAAGAAAATGTGGGTCATGCAGCAAGACTGACCACAACACACAAGATGTTCTACCAAAGAATGGTTAAAGAAAAAAATGTAATGATTAGCAGTTACTATGGAATGATGTACTATGGAACTATTTTCCTCAATACATCGATGACCAAGTATTATATTTTGTCTCATTTCATTAAATTGGTTTTCTTTATCAACTTTTAGGACTTGTATGATGGTTTTAGGTCAAATCTATTCAGAAATATAGAAAATTATAAAAGGTTCACAAACTTCCCAGCACCACTGACAGATGGTCCATTATAAGAGTCAACAGGTGTTCATTTCTTTTTTCAATACTGAGAAAAACAATAAAATTACTGGTAGAAGCATATATGTTACAGTTGCAGTTTGGGTGGTACAATGAAGCAGTTAGCATGGCCGCCACACAACTTCTCAGGTTCTCTGGTTCCTCCCAAAGTCCAAAGACATGTTAGGTTAACTGGTCCCTCTAAATTGCCCCGTGTGAGTGTGTCTGACTAGTACATTTATATACTTACATACTATATAATCTTGCTCCTCTCACGAATAGTAATTGATGCCGATGCAATGTTAAATAAACTAACAAACAAACCAGTTGCAGTGGACAGATTAGGCTGTATCAATTTTTAACAGTAATAGTAAATTGTATCTATGCTCCATTTTAGTAAAATACTAATTTCCATATTTAAATTATTAATGATTATTGGCTGTTGATATTACATTAATTAATGAATATTTATGTTCCATAATCAAAACTCGAATAGTACCTACTCTTGAACCATGCTGATCAAATCTGTAAATCCCAGCTGCTGGAGGTGTGATCTCCACTGCATCAAAGTAAATTCCTGAAAACAAGTGACAAGCCATAATAACACAATGAGCATCCAAATTATTTGACTTAATTAATTTATTACCGTTCATTCAACATGGCTCCTGTGGGACAGTGCCATCATTCTATACTGCCTCAACACTTCAGCCTCATTTAAATTTCATTAAATCTGAGACTGATGTGCAAAACAAGCATGTTTATCAAATGATATGCCTATGCTGATTGATGTTTTTAATCAGTAAAGCAAATGATGTGAAAAACACACACCTATGTTTCCATTGTTCCCCATTGGGCTGAAACTTAGTGCAGTGGAGAAAGCTTCCCATGATCCTCCAGCACACTCATTACGGATTCTCTCTCTGGTTAGAGAGCCATTTTTATAGCTGGAAAATAGGCATCACATGATGGGTTAGTACTAAGGCAAGTCAGGTTTGCATGGTTGAAGTTCAGAAGACTTTCAACGAAAATACAGTACTATGTAACTCTATATACTTTATCTATATAAGCTTTCTTCCAAAACATGTTCATTTCATACACATGGCAAAAACATGAACCAGAGCAAAAACCCTAAAAGCAAGTAACACATAATGAACTAACATTCACATTGCCACTTAATATGTTGTTTTTATAAATTCAAAAAATAATCAGGGATCCAAAAATGCATAAAGATTTAAAGAAATCAAAGAGTAATATGTAATGTTAGACTTTGTTTGTATTTGCAATAATGTACTTTGGATCAGACTTTAGAAGTCCATGGAAAAAAAAAAACCATTTTCTTTATATTACAGTATTCGTGATGTACTTTGTTACACATATTGATTTTGCACAAGGTTTAAGTTACCTCAAACAAAAATTACAATGACCATGTTTCACTGTCAGCCACTGAAACACAAACAAGGGCTTCCTTCTCATTCACCAAAAAAATTTACATGCATTATGGGTAAATTATCTACTTAGTAATATTCATGGTGAAGTCATTCGGAGAGACAAAAAGAAAAAAACTGCCAAATACAATAATGAAGGAAGATTAGTTAAGGAATGGTGTGTTAAATTATGGGTTATTCACATTTATACTGGCAAAATCTCTTTTTAAACTGCCATTGTATTACTCCACTTACAAACCTCTAAACTTTTATTTGTCTTTGCTACAAAATGAATCCCATACTTTTGCACAGACCCTAAAAAGGGATACCTTTGAAAACACGTTTATTAGAAGTTGTGTGATGCAGTGTATTTATCTAGGCTTTTATAACCCACTGTTAACAGCCAGGAACCATGAAGTAAAAAACAAGGAAATAGGGTAATTTCAAGGTCCATTTGGGTTGAGCTGACATGTAGTAAATAAACAAAGAGATGATTGTACTGAAAGTGAGGGAAGGCAAGACTATGGTAAGGAAATAGCTTTTCTGCCTGGAGTTAGAATTCAATTTGTGAAAAAGTGAAAATAACAGAAATGATCCAGATGCATCTAAAAACATCTTATTACAGCCAACAGCCATTGTACTACCAGTACCTGTAGATGCAAGTGCATAAACTTGTAACAGCCATGGCTCAGTGGATAAGCCTCTGTTCTACTAATCAAAAGACTGAGTTCAAATCAACCATGCTGCCACTGTTTGGTCCTTGAGCAAGACCTTCACCCCAAAGTGCTGCCAAAGATATGCATAGAGCAATAACTAATAATCAATTTGTACATAGCAGTGTTTCCGCTATACATTTTGTAAAATTATTGCCACCGCTGCTTCAGAGGGCTTTTAATTTGTAACGTCACGCTCATCTCACACTTCAGTTCATAATCGCGTTACATTTTGGCAGTACTACAATAAACTGAGACCACAGAAAGCCAAAGTACATCAAGCTGATAAGTGATGAAACCTTTTTTTTTAGCACGGGGGTGTAAAAAAATTCTAGAGGAAACACTGCATAGGAATCTCTCCGGAGAACTGAGGAGGAAAATAATAGCATTCCTATAGCATATGGGAAAAGGAGCTTTCAAACTGTGTTCTTTTCACCTGGCAGCGTGAAAATGACCTTTTTTGATTTGTCTATCACAGGGAATATTAGCTACCCTCCCTACGCTCATTCATATACAGTGTTGAAGCACAAAGCCCTTAAGTTCCAGTGCCTGCCTCATATCTTCACAAACTCCTGTATATAATCATCTAATAAAGCAAAAACAAACTGTACCACTTTACAAGTAAAGACCTAATTAAATATCAAAGCATATTACAAACTCATCTGCATGGACTGTTTTGGTAACATACTGAATGTACGGCCAACACCGAACATTTCTAAACATGCCACAATACAGAGAAAGCTTATTTACTTAACAGTCGCATGTTGGAAGATAGTTTTGGGGATTCAAAACCCATTTGTATTTAACACACGTTTGTAAAGGAGTTACTGACTGAACTGACAAACAAAGAGTTTGTAAATAGCACTACTTCATAAAAATCTGATTTGTTTGTTTGTTTATTAAACGTCACATCAGCTTCAATGGCTAATCATGGCAGGAGCAAGGTTACATCGATACTAGTCAGACACATTCACACTGGGCCAATTTAGAGCAAACAATTAACCTAATGCATGTTTTCGGACTGTGGGAGGAAACTGGAGTAAACCCACACAGACACAGGGAGGACTTGCAAACTCCATACAGGAGTCCAAGGTCGGGTTTAAGCCAGGGATCTCTGGAGCTGTGGGGCAATCACACTAACCTCTTGTGCCACCGTATCACCCCCTAGTGTTTCAGACGAGTGTCAGAAATGCGTATTTTATGCCACAATGTTTCACTTAGCATAAACATGAATTTGGGAAACAGTTTACCAAATGAGAGCCATGTAGGACTGACAGTCCACAGGGTTGCAGAAGACGTGGCCCTCCATTCTAGGCCTGGGTTCCTTGATCCACAGAAATACAGTATCACTTGTGCCCAAACTCACCTGTGTACAAAAGAGAGAGCAGAGACCAGTTTCAAAGCTCCATTCAACTCTATTATTAATCAGGAAGATCTGTCCATGCCAGCAACATACTAATCAATCAGCGTGAACTCTCAACCAATTATACAATCTATTTATGCTTTAGAGTCAGTTACACAGTAACAGTTCCTTGTGCAGCAATAACTGTAACTAAACAACTCTTTTCACTGTTGATCAGTTCTGCACATCAGTTTGGGGGAATCTTTGGCCCATTCTGCCATACAGAACAGCTTAAAATTGTGCTATATCAATAGGTTTCCTTAGATGAACTTCTTCCTCAACCTTTCTATTGGATTAAGGTCAGGACTTTATTTTACGTTTATTTTCTTTGACCATAAACTTGTGTCTTAGGGTCATTGTCTTGCTGCATGATGCATATTTTCTTGAGATTCAGTTCACGGACAGATGTCCAGACACTTTCCTGTAGAATTTGCTGGAGTACTTCACAATTCATGTTCCGTCAATGAAAGCAAGCCTTTCAGCAAAAAAAAAAAAAAAAAAAGATGATTTCTACCACCATCATGTTTCACAGATGGGATAAGGTTTTTTGCTATAATGCAGTGTTTTGATTGCTTTTGAACACTTTTTATTTAAACCAAAAAGTTCTGTTTTGGTCTCATCTGTACAGAAAACATTTTTCTAACAGCCTTCTTCTTGGCAGTACTTTTCTTAAAGAGCAATGGTTTCTCCTTGCAAATCTTGCCCAGCACACAATGGTTGTTCATTGTTCTTCTGATGGTGGACTATGAATATTAGCATTAACCAGTTTCAAACTGACCTTCTGTTACACTGCTTAGAAGTTACCCAAGGTGCCTTTGTTACCTCACAGACTATTGCACATCTGGATAATAGAGTGATCTTTGTTGGTTGACCACTACTGGTGAGGGTAACAATGGTCCTGAATTTCCTGTGGATTGATAAACTCCAAACTCTTTAAAGCTTATCCAGCCTCATAAGCATCAGAAATTCTTTTTCTGATGTCCTCACAAATCACCTTAATTCATGCCATCTACAAGCATGTGCAACTTCTACAAACAGGTTGTGAAGGTGAGACATTGATAGATCAATTTTCTTTAAATAAAACAGGGTGCCTACTCACACCTGATTGCCTTCACATTGACTGAACACACCTAACTCTCACTTTCAAATTAACTGCTAACCCTAGAGGTTCATATACTTTTGTCGTTCACAGATATGTAATATCAGATTATTTTCCTGAATAAATAAAGTACCATATTTCGTCTCATTTGTGTAACTGGGCTCTCTTTACATTTAGGACTTCTGTGAAAATCTGATACTTGCGTCAAATTGCAAAATTTAAATAAAATACAAAATGTTCATGGGTTCACACACTTTCAACTCTACTGTACACATTTCCCAATCTGATTCACTGGTTTACTTTCCATTCATGAAGTAAACAGGACTGATGTTGATGTTTTCTTGTGTTTTAACACACTTGAGTTTCAAAGCGAGAATCATTGTTTTAAGTACATTATCAGCTGAAGACCTGCAAAAAGAGCATCATCACACAAACCCCATTTAAACAGCCTCTGCAATGACTCCGGTGGAAGAAAATAACTGAGAAACCAATATCAAACCACGATCATTTGTTGCCCAGAGCTCTCCATTATCATAATGAATACGTAGAAAATGTGCATCCATAATTACATCTCTGCTTCCAATAACTCAGGCAACTGACTAAGCTAAAATGTAGCAACTAGTGACTATTAGAACATTCTCCTCACTGGAATACAAAGTACAAAGTTATTGCTATAGCCTTCATTTTACAGATTACGTTTTAGCTTCCTAAACAAATAAAGCTGAAGTCCATTGATCTGAAAAATTAAGACATGCTTACCGCTATATCTCCCTCTGAAAGGCGCATCCCGGCTAAAGATCCTAAAAATAGAAAATTAAATTTCTTTTTCTCTATTATTTCAGAACTGTCATGAGTTATTCATCTCTCTTGTCTCTTTCCAAACACCCTCCTCTTTATAAAATATTATAATGCAGGCATTCAGAGAGAGAGTCTCACAAGAGTAGCATCAATCTAATATATCATATTGCAGTCACAGTGATGCCAGAAGACCATCCATCATCAAAAATCCATCATGTTTTTCATACATGTAAAACAATGCTGTGACATGACGTGTCGTGATTACAGGTCAAACAACTGGTGTGGGTGTGTGTGTTGCTGACACCTTACATGTTTTAATTTGGGTAGCAGGGGGTAGGCTTGGTTACCATTTAATCATAGGTAGTGATGGGCTTTCTTGGTCACCTTGCAGCATAAAAGTCGAATAAATCTACTCTACCTGTCATGTAGCAGATTCTATGAAATATGGTTCTACAGGAGCTTTTCAATAGCACTGGATGAATACTGCTGTTCATAGTAGCCATTGCTTTCTATCTCATCTCACTATACAGAGTAATGCACTCCAGACATTATTCAGCTGCTCCTTGCATATATCATTACTTTGTACTTTATAATAACTTACATTCTGACATGACAACACTGGACATCAATGCTGACAAGAGAAAGCAGGCAAATATTACACAAAAGCCTCCCCATAACCATTCATTTTAAAGCTGTTTTTCTTTTGCTGATTGATCACTGAAAGCTTGCAGATAAATTCTAAAAGACAGCACTATCATAAAGTATTAGCTTTTGGAATTTGGAATACATAGTTATCATAAAAAATAAAAAATATATGTGGCCAATATACCTGTCAGACTCTATTAATGCTTTCTTGAGGGCTGGCTACATGAGGGCTGGCTAAATGCCAACTCACTTGACTTCAGGGTGAATTTTATGTTTATGGTGTAGAAAGTGGAATCTGGGGGTAATGGGGTGAAGATACTCATCCACTAGGCCAGACATGAAATCTTTACTATTGTTATTATTTTCATTCTATTAACATTATTATATAGTACATGCTAATATTTGAAGACAGCTATCATCATATAACAAATATAACATATAACAAGACCATTTGCTAAGCTAAACCTAATTAACAACAATCTGATAAGAAACCATCTAAATTAGATTAGTCAGAAGTGCTCACTGGAAACTTCTAAAACATACTCCACACTGAGGCAACAAAAAGACGCACTTTCAGTGCCATCTAGTGCCCTTTTTTTAGTTTGCTCACTTTAAACTGAAACATTAAAAAAGGAAACCAAAATAATTTTTTTACAAAGTAATACAAAATGTGATAAATATACTCAAAGCTGCAATGAAATGGGTAGTAAGACTTGCATGAATTAGTGTCAGCCACAGTTAATGGGAAATTATGGATGCATACTCTTGACAAGTACAAATACGTCCCACATATTTATGGCACTCCTTTCAAACATGCTACCTGTTCACCTCAAAACATTCTATCAATTTAAAGTGTGTCACTACTTACTACTACTTACATGCCAGCACAAAACCTAAACAATATTCAGATGTACCAGAACACATTTAAAAAAGTGTAACAGTCTGGGAGTGTCGGCCCAGAAGACGCTAAGATCTTATCCCCTACAAAGTCATAACATCCTTTCTAGCTTAGTTCTTACATGTTTATAGCTCTAGGGAAGACTGACTGTTAAAATAATTAAATCCTTAATGAATTCAGGTTAGTTTTATGGATTTTGGGCTGTTTATCAAAAACTAAATATTTCACATGCAAAACAAACATTTCTTCATATATATCACCTAAAACATCATCAGATTTTTAGGTCATATATATTAGACAAAAATATTGGTCATTAACACTTGGTCATTTATTTAATGAGGAAAATTATCCAAAATTACATCTGTGTGTGGCAAAGGTAAGTGAACCTCTAGGATTAGCAGTTCACTTGAAGGTCAACTGTTTTCTATCAATAACAATCAAGTGGGCACACTGTTATAATTACAGAACAAGGATCTATCAACGTATGATCTGCACAACGCGTTTGTGGAAGTGTATCATGGTATAAAAACCAGCTTTCTGAGGACCTCAAAAAAAGAGCTGTTGATGTTCATCAGGCTGGAAAAGATTACAAAATGATCTGGAGATAGTTTTGATGCTAACAATCCACAGTCAAACAAATTGTGTACAAATTGAGGAATTTCTAGGCCATTGTTACTCTGTCAACCAACAAAGATCACTCCAAGAGCAAGGAATGTAATAGTAGGTCACAAAGGAACCCAGGGTAACTTCTAAGCAAATAAAGGCCTCTCACACTTTGTATGTTAATGTTCATGTGTATATGTATGTATGTGTGTATATATATATATATATATATATATATATATATATATATATATATATATATATATATATATATATATATATGTATATATGTATATATGTGTGTGTGTGTGTGTGTGTGTATATTTGTATGTATGTGTGTGTGTGTATTTTGTAAAACTGCTTACATTTTGTTAGATTTGTAAATTTTTTTAAATATTTGTGTTGTAATACTGCTGCCTTACAGAGGATGCTAAACCTAATTTCACTGCTTAAACATTGTTTGTAACACTGTTTACTCAGCGACAATAAACGTATTCTATTCTATTCTACGAGTTCACCATCAGAAGAACACTGAACAACAAAAGATGTGCATGGCAGTGTCCCCCGGACAAAGCAAGTGCTTTCCAAAATGACTTTGCCATGCACACTATTTGTTGTTCAGTGTCCTCCTGATGGTGAACATAAGCCTGTGTGAGAGAGGCCTTTATTTGCTTAAGAGTTACAAATGGTGTGTATGGCCGTATCCCAAGGATAAAGCAACTGCTTTCCAAAATGAACACTGATATCCATCACATGGTACATGGACAAGCCAGAATGTTATTGCAAAATTAATTTGTGGATGGATGAGACAAACATTTTTGCTTAAATGAGAAGCAGTAGGTCTGGAGAAAGAAAAAAGAAAAAACACTGCATTCCAGCATAGGAACTTTCTCCCATCTGTGAAACATGCTGGTGGCAGTATCATAGTTTGGGTCTGTTTCTCTGCAGCTGGGCCAGAACGGCTTGCCATCACTTAACAATGAATTCTGAATTATACCAGCCAATTATAAAGGAATATGTCAGGACATCGTCCATGAACTGAATCTCAAGTGAAGGTGTGTCATGCAGCAAGTCAACAAACCTAAGCACACAAGTTGTTCTACTACTGGTTACAGAACAATAAAGGTAATGTTTTGAAATGGCCAAGTTAACGTCATTTACCTTTAGAATTTGCTGGTATAAGACCGAATACATTGTTCCATCAATTAATGGCCAAGATGCAATAAAACAGGCCCAAACCTACCACCACCATGTTTCACAGATGGGATAAGGCTTTTAAGCTGGAATGTAGTGTTTTATCTTCTACGGACATATTGCTGGTCATGTAAACCAAAAGGTTCTATTTTGCTCTCATTAGTCCACAAAACATGTTTGCAATGGTTTCCTTTGTGACCTCGCAGATTATTACACGCCTTGCTTGCTCTTGGATCTTTTTTGGTCAACCACCCCGGTGAGGGTAACAGTAGTCCTGATTTTCCACTATTTCCATCTGTCTGACTGTGTATTGGTGGAGCCCAAACGCTTTAGAAATGGTTTTGTAACCTGTTCCAGCCTCATAACAATGCTTTTTCTGACACCACTTTGTTCATGTATCATACACTTCCACAAACATGTATTGTGAAAATCAGACTGATAGATCCTTGTCCTTTAAATACAACTGTTTGAAAACACTTGACTCTCACCTTCAAATTACCTGTTAATGCTAGAGGCTCACATATTTTTGCCACTCACAGATATGTAAAATCTGATGATTATCTCATATTTATGCAGAAATACAGAAGATTCTAAAGGTTTCACAAACTTTAGTAGCACTGCATTGAGAAAGCCTATGATATCTAATTCAGATAAAAAATTGGTGACCAAGATAAACCCTAGCTTCCTCACATTTCATGTGCAGTTACCAGTGTAACTTTTTTTAAGAATCCTGAACTTTGCCAAAAGCATTGTATTACTTAACTAAATAAGGTAATGTTTTACCCTTATTGGAGACCAATGTAAAAATATAACTGAATGATTAATGGTGAACTAGTATCAACAGTGTCAAGTTCAAGTTTGAAATGGGAGGACAGTGTAAGAAAATGACTCATGACTTAGGTAATCTGTTTACTCAGTGCTATGATAACTTACATGGAATAGAATTGTTACGCAGCCCAGAATCTCCAGGTGAACTTTGTACTTAATCGCTGTAGAGTGTACGTGACAGGGTGCACGAGTTTGATTAAGGAAAATGATCACATTGAATCTGACCATCCCAACAGGATGCGTGCATATTTCTGATAGGAAAGGTGTTTCAAAAATAGTCAACATTTCAGATCCAACTCAAAACCTTCTACACAATCATTTATACTAAAGTACCAGTTAAAAGTTTTTGTACCGTGAATGCATGTTTATCCAGTTAATTATCTTAAATGCATTATGATCTGAAGGTTTATTATATACAGTTATGTGCCACATGGCGTTCTTATGGACAATGTCCACTTGCATATACATCCGTGGTCCTATAAGGTTATTATCCCTATTATTAAGGTAAATAAATTATTAATTTTCCAGAACTACATTTCACAGTCACATAAAAGACAGACAGAGAGAGAGAGAGAGAGAGAGAGAGAGACAGAGACAGAGAGAGAGAGAGAGAGAGAGAGAGAGAGAGCGCAGAGGGGTGTAAGGAGGGGCTGAGTGAGTCAATGTGCTGCAAGCACCTCTACAGTGAACTGATTTTACCCATCTAAAATAGTAAATGAAACAGAAAATCGATGAAAGAGATACTAGTGGAAAGATGCTCCAGGGAAAAAGACCACTGCACTACAGTATTCCATATAGCCTTGCTAAGTATAAAGGTATGCATGTTGGTGTTTAGACATTTTCCAGATTGCATAATGTGCACTTTCACAGAACGTATCATGGAGGTTAGTTGACGGATAGCCCTATTTGTTTCTGAAGTTAGTGAAGTGGATGTATTAATTTTCACAACAAAAAGTTTAATACATAATCACAACTATTGGGTGAACATCCCAGGTTTCCCCTAAAATATCATGTTTGTTTGGAATTATTTAACGTCACTGTCAGCATCAATGTCCATTTTAGCTAGAGACACACAAGGTTACATCAAGACTAGTCATATATACACTCATTGACAAAAAAATAGAAATTTGGATTGCTGCAGAATTCGACATACAGTTATGATGCAGGCAGATATGTAAATGATTACAGGTGTGGTCTGATTAGACACTGGTTCTTGCCACATGATCGTGTAAAAGTGCCTCCCAGATCACTGACTGGTACATGCCTCTATGACACATTTACCCTCAGCTTGGCCTGTAGATCCTCCAAACTCATAGTTTGCCAACGCTGGTGTACCAGCTGGTCCCATAAATGTTCAATTTGTGATAAATCTGGTGACTGGGGAGGCCAAGGAAGTGTTGAAAACTTGAAGGTTGAAACCCTTGCTGCGCTTGGGTGAGCATTGTCATGCTGAAAAATTCCAGTTGGAAGCCCTGCCATGAGAGACAACACATGTGGCTGCAGGATGTCCAGCAAATATCGTTCACCTGTTAGTGCCCCTCATATCACTACTAGGGATAACAGAATGTCGTACAATTAAATTCTTTAAAAATCCTACAATGTGATTTCCTAGATTTTATTTCTCATTTTGTCTCTCATAGTTGAAGTGTACCTATGATGAAAATTACAGACCTCTCTCATCTTTCTAAGTAGGAGAATTTGCGCAATCAGTGTCTGACTAAATACTTTTTTGTCCCACTGTATGCAATGGCTTGCCAGATCATCACACCAGCAGGTGGGGCAGTGTGTCGCACCACAGCAAAGGCAGGATTGAAGCGCTCATCTCAAGGGCTCCATACTCAAACCTGACCGTCATCAGATCCCAAGCAGAAACTGGAGTCATTGCTTGTTCTTGACACAACTACAAGCTAAGGCAACTGTGGCTGGCTGGCAATATCACAAAACGTAATGGGCACCATGACAACAAATTTCCTTCTGCTAAGCGCCCAAAAATGGTCTGTGCAGAGACGAGTGTGTAGTGAAGGTGCCACCTGTGTCTGGATGGTGGACAACAAAACTGTGGGAGCTGCTCATGCTTGTCGGTGGATCAAATGATCCTCTCTACTGGTAGTCTCTCTGGCCATTCATTCGCCATGTGTGTGTGCCCTCATGAAACCACTGCTCCCAACACCTCCTAGCAGTTAGGTCAGAATGCCCTAGATGGCAGGCAATTTGTCGAAACGTCCATCCTGCTTCTTTCAATCCAATGATGCACCCCCTTTCAAAGTCTGTCACCTGTGCAAAATGTTTTCGAGTAACAGTCAACAATCTCTCAGAAAGAGGTAGCTTCTGAAACCCTTTTTATAAAGCAGTGGGGGAAGCACTTTTCCACTTGTGGCAAGACCCAGTGTCTTTTTTTTGGTCAATGAGTGTATATACACTCAAGTTGGACCAGTTCAGTTAACCTAAGGCATGTCTTTGGAGTGTGGGAAGAAACCGGAGTAAACCCACATGGACAGGGGGAGTACATGCACACTCCACTCAGAAAGAACCCAGGACCTTTTTGCTGTGAGGCAACGGTGCTAACCACCAGCCACTGCCCCATCCAAAATATCAAGTAGATGCACAACTGTTGTAAATGTTAATGTTACGTATTATTAACTACTATAACTACCAGGATTTACTTAAAAACATATGAAAATATTAAGAAAAATATGTTACACACATGGTATCAATATTGAGATATTACTGAAAGATTCGACAGCCACACTATACGCTAGCGGAAAATCATGGGAATGAAACAAAAACAGTTTTTCTGTGATACTTTGGCCTTACCGGGATTGTCACCAGTGAAAGTCACCACTTTACAGTCCACAGGAAACCCCAAACGCTCAACAAAATAGCGGGAAACCGAGCCCTAGCAGGTGACAAAAATATTAATAACAGCACTCACAGATCTCATGCACCAACCTAAGACAGTATGCAAGGGCATAATCCTTCATGATGTTGCAAAGGCTCAAGTCATATACAGCAGTGTTAATGTTTTTGCACAATTGTGTCAAAAAAGAAGTGAGTGATACCAGAACTGCAGTGGATGGTGTGGGGTCACCCAGCTTCTCTTCCAAATTAGGTGCTGTAGCCTTCAGGCATGGCTGTGACCACTGTTTAGTTGTAACCTCCATTAAATTCATACCTGAACCTTCAATCAGAGACAAAACATTTAAAAAGTGACTGCTGACTACATACATTACCGTTTCTGAGTAAGAATGCTCATATAGCATCAGTTTGCATACTATAATAAATAAACAGCGCTTAAACTGGTCAAAGCTATTATAAACTAGTAGATCCCAAACAAATTGACCAGGAAGTCTGAGTTATACAGTAATACTGACCCTCTGTCTAAAACTAATATTGTGCTTGATTACATAATGACTTACATACAGTCCTTAATGGTACATTTCAAATGTACATTTCCAAAGCTGAGGGTGAGTGGTGCATACACACATCTCTGGACATGCTTCTCAACATTTTTTCTGCCACAACATGCTTAGAGAGCCTTGCCTACTATACCTAAATTCACAGAGGTCCTTGACTGACTAGTGTTGATTCAACTGGTGAAGCGATGGTATCCACTGCAAGGCTCTTAAACATTCTTGTCATTTTCAGGGTTCAAGCATTATTGTTCCACTTAGGGACCCCTATGTTTTCATCAGTCATACACCCTATTCTTTTTTAAACAGAAAGAAGGGCAAAAGTAGCTCATGAGAAAACTCATAACCAGATAAAGCAGCAGTAGACACAGCTCAACGTCAGCTGCAACAATAGTGAGCTTGACAGTGGTTATTAGACAGTAAATATGATGGAACTTCTGTACATTACTCATGAAGGTACTGAGTAAATATGGCACAGCATAATTATTCCTACGACTCACAAACACAAAGCATTACGCAGGGCATACCAGATATGGGAAAACATTATTACTACTTCAAAAACACTCAAAAACACAAATACAGTACAAGTGAAAGTTGTCCATGAACTTACCATCACTGTAATCAATTGCTGCATAGTCTCCAAGGAACAGAGAGGCAGCAAAGCTACTGACCAGTGAGATTCTCTATTAAAAAACAATCATTAACACAATGGGACTATAATATCCTCTATGCATACATGAAGTTTAGATATAATTAGAAATGTGTCCTAGTAATATTTTCTGCTAACTGTTACATCTTCAATGTTTTTCAAGTCTTACCTCTGTTTCATTGTATTTGTTGGGCTGTAACTGATGGATCTTAGCAATCTGATTTGCGGTGAAGCGCTAAAAAAAAGAAAAAAGAAAAAAAAGTTTCAGCAAAAAGGAGACGTGTTAGTTATGTATCATCAAGATTCAAGCCTTTTTCTTAAACACAGGACCCTGGATATTCAGCTGCTGGAAACAGAGGGCCTGAGGGCATTTGTTCAAATTCCAGTTGGGGCTTGCAACATGAGAGTCAGGTACTCCTAGAGCCAGACCCAATCCAGGATAAATGGTGAGGGTTGCATCAGGAATGGCATCCAATGTAAATCCTGTTCCAAATCTAACATGCAGATCAGAATGATCCTCTGAGGTGTTCCCTAATGGCAGCATCCAAAAGGGGAACGGTTTCACTATGTTTGGTGCCAGATAAACAGTGGTGTTACAGCTAAATGAAAAGTTAAAAACTGACTTTAATAACCAATTACTCGGTTCTGTAAGTATTCAACAGAGCTGTTTACAGACATGTTTACATAAGTATTCACTATACCCTCAATATTCTCAAAAAAGTGTATCAGAATGTACTTATTTTCATAATTTAACTCATATCGCCAGTCGTCAGTTTGGGAGTTAGGTACCCTCATGAACTATCAAACACTGTCTATGACTAAACCATACTGAAAATGTGAAAATATAATGGGTCAGTGTGATTCAAACTGTACTGAAATATGACAGGTTTTCACACCTCATATGCACGTGACCCAGTCATGTCAGCAAGTTGTTGAGCACCCCCTACTGCAAGTTCTAAGTTCTGACATTGCTCTGTAGTGCTGGAATCCATCCACACTGGACTGTCTTGGACAGCAAAACAATCCTGCAATAGAAACGCGCTAGTTTAAGTCAATGTTTTTTTTATTATTATATAGACTTACCTTATGATTACCTCAACTTACTATGCAGTGTGCCAAATTACCAACCCCACCATTTGTAGGGTACAGCTATGACATATTATTTAGAGCAAATGTGCAATATTTCAATTAAAGGCTACATTTCTCTCCTAATTTCAATCTAGGGTTAAGCTAATTAACTACAAAAACAAACCCTTTTATCCATCTTTACCAAGAGTTTACCAAAAGGTTCCAGAACTAAGCTACAATCTCAGATGCAACGATATCAGAGCAATCCACCAAACAATCATGTTACTTCTTTGTTAATATGGAAATAATGAAAGTTGTTAGAAAAAGTGTATAATATTTATGTTGTCCAGAATTACTGAATAGTTATTTACACTGCAACCAACAAGTTTGTGAACATTGCAGAATTTTCTATATTTCTGCATAAATATGACCTAAAACATCATCAGATTTTCACACAAGTCCTAAAAATAAGTAAAGAAAACCCAGTTAAACAAATGAGACAAAAATATTATACTTGGTTATTTATTTAGTGAGGAAAATGATCCAATATTACATATTTTTGAGTGGCAAAAGTATGTGAACCTCTAAGATTAGCAGTTAATTTGAAGGTGAAATATAGAGTCAGGTGTTTTCTATCAATGGGATGACAATCAGGTGTGAGTGGGCAGCCTGTTTTATTTAAGGAACAGGGATCTATCAAAGTCTGCTCTTCACAACACATGTTTGTGGAAGTGTATTATGGCACGAACAAAGGAGATTTCTGAGAAACTGATGCTCATCAGGCTGGAAAAGGTTACAAAACCATCTCTAAAGACTTTGGACTCCACCAATCCACAGCCAGACAGATTGTGTACAAATGGAGGAACTTCAAGACCATTGTCCCCAGGAGTGGTCGACCAACAAAGATCACTCCAAGAGCAAGGCGCGTAATAGTTGGCGAGGTCACAAAGGACGACGAGGTAACTTCTAAGAAACTGAAGGCCTCTCTCACATTGGCCAAAAAGAACATTGCTGCTCGTCTGCAGTATGCTAAAGATCACATGGACAAGGCAGAAGGCTATTGGAAGAATGTTTTATGGACGAATGAGACCAAAATAGAACTTTTTGGTTTAAAAGAAAAGCGTTATGTTTGGAGAAAGGAAACCACTGCATTCCAGCATAAGAACCTTATCCCATCCGTGAAACGTGGGTGGTGGTAGTATCATGGTTTGGGCCTGTTTTCGATGCAATCTGGCCAGGAAGGCCTTTGTCATCATTGGAGGGAACAATGAATTCGACTTAAATCAGAGATTTCTAAAGGAAAATGTCAGGACATCTGTCCATGAACTGAATCTCAAGAGAAGGTGGGTCATGCAGCAAGACAACGACCCTAAGCACACAAGTCGTTCTACCAAAGAATGGTTAAAGAAGAATAGAGTTAATGTTTTGGAATGGTCAAAGTCCTAACCTTAATCCAATGGAAATGTTGTGGAAGAACCTGAAGCCAGCAGTTAATGTGAGGAAACCCACCAACATCCCAGAGTTGAAGGAATGGTACAGAGAAATGGGCTTAAATTCCTCCAAGCCGATGCGCAGGACTGATCAACAGTTACAGGAAACGTTTAGCAGGACTTGTGTGAAAATCTGATTATGTTTTCTATATTTAAGTAGAAATATAGAAAATTCTAAAGGGGTCACAAACTTTCAAGCACTGCTGTATAAGGTACCATGCTGCCATAGAAAATGTATCAACACATTCTGTCAGGAATGGATTTAACCACTCAGAAATTCTAGTAAAATAATATAGAATTATGTTTTTATAATTTTTTTATTATTATCCTTGAATTAATAATCATTCATATCAGGAACTGCAGCAAAGTTAAAAAAAAAAAAAACATTCCGCTGGTTTCAGTGAAGTATCAATTTAACTGGTACCTGCAACTGAATATGTAAATATTTCCCTGGATCCAAATTCTGCAGAGTTTGTCTTGCCCCCATTCTCCAGTACACACTGCCATGTTGCTGTAGAAGACAGGTCAAACAAAACTGCCACTGTTGTAATGCATTTGAGTAAACGGATCAAAGACTCTGGCATACCTGTCCACACCCTGAAATGGCCTTCACACGAGAGAAGTCAAACCCTGTGCTTTTCATCTTCTCAAGGATGAGGTCAAGTCCCTACAACAGCAACTCAGTTATGTAGCAATCATATTTGCATAACAATAAGAACCAACATAAAAAGAATAAACAGTATTGTATAGTATAACCAGTTTGCAACAGCTGGCTATAACTAAAAGGCACTGCATCAGCAGTAAGTTTTCTTTGCCATGCATGTAGTGCCAGGAGATATAGCAAATTCTATATACTTCTAAAACAATGGTTACTGTTATTACAAGTCACGTCAGATCTATTTATATAGTGCTTTTTACAATGGAGCATTGTCTCAAAGCAAATTTACAATTTTAGATTATCTTCTAATATCTACATCCAATCCCAAGTTGAGCAAGCCTACGGCGACAGTGGAAAGGAAAAACTCCCCATGCATTATGAGGAAGAAACCTTGGGAGGCCTAAGACTCAAAAAGGGACCCAACCTCCTTGGGCGGTGTAGATGATAAATGTAAGAATGAAATTTGTTTATCTGAACAAAATAAGTCTTATAGTGACAGTTCATATAAAATAATCTGATACACAGAGTCACTGAGTCTAAACAGGAAAGTCCTTGGCAGCACTTCGTCCCCAGCCAACCAGAGGAGGGAAAGAGTTACTGCCCTCTGGTGTGGCCCGGGTATGGTGGGGCTGGAGCTGATATTACAACAAGTAGCTGATTGTATATTAACTTTTAATGAACTTCTATAATGTTGTGCACTGTTAAAGCTTCAGCTAAATTAAGTATCTAAACATATACTGTGTATCTTAACTTCAGGTGTTACATGTTTTAAACATAATATCAATTACAACATTAAGGATCATGCCAAGATAGCATAGAATTGTATGAATGAGACATGAAAACACACACTGGTGAATCATACCTTGACCCACAGGAGCACTGGGGAGGTAACAGTAACTTTGTCCTCATGGATGTGGACTCCTCCCTGAGTCCTTTAGAGTAAAACAAGGAGAGTTAAAATGTTTTAAATATTTACCTATGATAACTATACAGGGGAATATTTAACAAAATTTGTGTCGTACCTGAATTCTGGTAGGTCACTATCAAACTGGACATTGCTCTGGTGAATAACTTGAATATTTTCATCAATGGCAACTACCTTCAGCTTGAATTAATAACAGAGAAAGAAGGGGCTTCAGAAACTTATACTGTTATACATCAATCAGCCATAACATTAAAACTTTTTCCTTGTTTCTACACTCGTTGTCCATTTCATAAGTTCCACTTAGCATATAGTTGCACTTAGTTCTACATTTAGTCTGTTGTCCATCTGTTGCTCTGCATACTTTATTAGCCTCGTTCACTCTGTCAATTGATGATCAGGACCACCACAGAGCAGGTAATATTTTGGTGGTGGATCAGTCTTGGTACTACAATGACACTGATGTGGTAATGTGTTTGTGTTGCGCTGGTACACGTGGATCAAACACAGCAGTGCTGCTGGACTTTTCAAACACCTGAGTGACACTTATGGACTGAAAATAGCACGTGACCACTGTGACCACTGATATAGCACTAGTAATGACTAACAAAAACTGTGCAGCCCAGACTTTACATCCACAAGCCAGACCATCAAGCTAAGTGAGTCTAATGTAGTGGACAGTGAGTGTCATTGTGTTTAGAAACTCCAGCAGCACTACTGTGCCTGATCCACTTGCACCAGCATAACACATCTACAGTGGTGTGAAAAAGTGTTTTTCCCCTTCTTGATTTCCCATTTTGCATGTTTGTCACACTTAAGTGTTTCAGAACATTAAACCAATTTAAATATTAGTCAAAGACAACACAAGTATACACAAAATGCAATTTTCAAATGAAGGTGTTTATTATTAAGGGAGAAAAAAATCCAAACCTACATGGCCCTGTGTGAAAAAGTGATTTCCCCCTAAACCTAATAACTGCTTGGGCCACCCTTAGCAGCAACAACTGCAAGCAAGCATTTGAGATAATTTGCAATGATTCTTTTACAGCGTTGTGGAGGAATTTTGGCCATTCATCTTTGCAGAATTGTTGTAATTCAGCCACATTGGAGGGTTTTCGAGCATGAACGGCCTTTTTAAGGTCATGCCACAGCATCTCAATAGGATTCAGGTCAGGACTTTGACTAGGCCACTCCAAAGACTTCATTTTGCTTTTTTCAGCCATTCAGAGGTGGACTGGCTGGTGTGTTTTGGATCATTGTCCTGCTGCAGAACCCAAGTTCGTTTCAGCTTGAGGTCACGAACAGACGGCCGGACATTCTCCTTCAGGATTTTTTGGTAGACAGCAGAATTCATAGTTCCATTTATCACTGCAAGTCTTCTAGGTCCTGAAGCAGCAAAACAGCCCCAGACCATCACACTACCACCATATTGTACTGCTTATCACTGCAAGTCTTCTAGGTCCTGAAGCAGCAAAACAGCCCCAGACCATCACACTACCACCATATTGTACTGCTGGTATAATGTTCTTTTTCTGAAATGCTGTGTTACTTTTACACCAGATGTAATGGGACACACACCTTTCAAAGAGTTCAACTTTTGTCTCATCAGTCCACAGAATGTTTTCCTAAAAGTCTTGGGGGGTCACCAATATGGGTTCTGGAAAAATTGAGATGAGCTTTAATGTTCTTTTTGCTCAGCAGTGGTTTTCGTCTTGGAACTCTGCCATGCAGGCCATTTTTGCCCAGTCTCTTTCTTACGGCATGAACGTTGACCTTAACTGAGGCGTGCAGTTCTTTGGATGTTGTTGTGGGGTCTTTTGTGACCTCTTGGATGAGTCATCGCTGCGCTCTTGGGGTAATTTTGGTTGGCCGGCCACTCCTGGGAAGGTTCACCACTGTTCCATGTCGTCGCCATTTGTAGATAATGACTCTCACTGTGGTTCGCTGGAGTCCCAAAGCTTTAGAAATGGCTTTATAACCCTTTCCAGACCGATAGATTTCAGTTTATATCTTTCTTTCTCAATTGTTCCTGAATTTCTTTGGATTTCAGCATGATGTGTAGCTTTTAAGGATCTTTTGGTGTACTTCACTTTGTCAGGCAGGTCCTATTTAAATGATGTCTTGATTAAGAACAGGTGTGGTAATAATCAGGCCTGGGTGTGTCTAGAGACAGTAAACTCAGGTGTGATAAACAATGGGGGAAATCACTTTTTCACACAGGGCCATGTAGGTTTGGATTTGTTTTCCCCCTTAATAATACACACCTTCATTTAAAACTGCATTTTGTGTTTACTTGTGTTGTCTTTGAGTAATATTTAAATTGGTTTGATGTTCCGAAACAACATACAACAAACATGCAAAAAATACCAAATAAGGAAGGGGCAAACACTTTTTCACACCACTGTATATGTCTAAGTGGACGTAATAAAATGGACAGTAAGTAAGGAAAGGCGGTCGTTTTAATGTTATGGCTGATCAGTGTAAAATGTTGCATCAGTGTGGTAAACAGCATTTTGGGTCAGTGTTAGGACTTTGACCTTAAGACACCTGCATAAAAAAGACACCACCTGTTTGTTTTTACAGAAACTTATTAGTACAGTTATTAACATGCACAAGGCCTATATGTGGGCACCCATGCAGTCTAACATCAGCCACAGGGACCCGTGTTTGAGTCCTGGCAGTGCCTTCCAGACGGATCAGGTGTCACATGCAGACAAAATTGGCTGCGTGTCTGAAGGAGGGGATCATGCCAGAGCACTGCAACAGCGACCCCTACCCAGCCCTGCAATGAACTGGTTTCCCGCACAGGGAACACTTATGCCTGAACCATGTTCTCCAGGGATAGGCGCAGAAGCCAATGAGCCTGACCAGGAAAAAGCAAAGGTTAAGACATCAAAATATAGCCTACAGTGGGGGCCAAAGTAACAATCTGAGTGAACAGATGAATCTTTGAAAAAATAACACACAAACGTATTAGTCTTTGGTATGTCCCTCTGACCCAACTCCATTGAGACTTTATAGTGGCAAGACAGAGAAAGCCAAGGACTCAGTAACTTAAGTCACTTTTTGGAATGAAGTGAAACCATAAATATAACAGGAATACGTGATAACAACATGAATCATTAGAGGGCAGACACTTGCCAACTGGACTGCACACTGTCAGCAAAAGGTGAAAACAAACTTTGGACAAATTAACCCCAAACGTTAACGAATGTAAAAGTTTAGATATATTTGCAAATGATCCAGTAGAGATATTTGTTCGTTCTTACAAGTGAATTGCTAATGTCCAAATGCAACGTAGCGTTAAACTGTAATGTTGCATTTGGACAGTTTTGGCGATGCTATCTTTTTGATAATTACAAACTCTAAATAAGATGGAAAGTGGAAGAGTAAAACTATTTTGTAAAATCTACAGCTACACAATAACTCACAGACACACAGCAAACTATTCACAGTTTACTTCCGAATCACGCGTCTTATTCCACACCCGTATTTAGGCAAATACCGCCTCTTTCAACAAGGGATGACAAGGGATGTTTGTTTGTTTAGTTAATTGTTCGTGTTTAAAATGTATAAAATGCAGCATGTTTTACGTCCATCATACTTCCGTGTACAGTCACTGCAGTTGTTTTAATCAACTGTTTTAGAGAAGCTGTACACAATAAGGTGCAGAAATGGCCGATTGGTTGACAGTCGGTGACAAACTCAAGCATAACCAATCATAGCTTAGATACAAAGCTCCCCATAATATGGGTGTGTTTGTATTTGCTATAGTCTCTAGATTTAGATTTACCAGCGTGCATGGACAAAATGCGCAATAAATAAACAAATAATTAGAATAATGCAATATTTACGCTACCTGCTGTGTGCTGAAGTCGAATCCTAAGTAACAGGAGTCGGTTGGTACAGCCATTCAGTTTGTGTTCGCTAGATAGCAGAAATCCACTCACACAGCCCTTTTCCGTTTAAAGTGACGTTGCACAAAAACGCTGAGTAAGGAGTCACTGTACTTTGAGCATTAGCATTATTATTTACAACAAATCTACACAACAAGGATATACAACAAAGGTTTTTATTGCTACCCTCCTTTAGAATTATTATTATAGGGTCAGTTACGTTTGTTTATGTTTTTAATGAAAAACTCTAATCAAAATTAAAATAAAAGCCAATATACAATCCCTGGCAGCGTATGAAATGCTTTAGCACTTAAGTTAAACTGGAATAAAGACAATATTTCAAACTTTATTAGTCAAGAACAAATGTAACAAGACAATTTGTAGAAAAATTGTTTGACCATACTTAACACAAACTGCAATTATAGTGGTGCTTGAAAGTTTGGGAACCCTTTAGAATTTTCTACATTTCTGTATAAATATGACCTAAAACATCATAAACGTTTCTGGAAACTGTTGATCAGTCCTGCACATCAGCTTGGAGGAATTTTAGCCCATTCCTCCGTACAGAACGGCTTCAACTCTGGGATGTTGGTGGGTTTCCTCACATTAACTGCTCGCTTCAGGTCCTTCCACAACATTTCGATTATATTTAGGTCAGGAATTTGACTTGGCCATTCCAAAACATGAACTTTATTCTTCTTTAACCATTCTTTGGTAGAACGACTTGTGTGCTTATGGTCGTTGTCTTGCTGCATGACCCACCTTCTCTTGAGATTCAGTTCATGGACAAATGTCCTGACATTTTCCTTTAGAAATCTCTGATATAATTCAGAATTCTTTGTTCCACCAATGATGGCAAACCGTCCTGGCCCAGATTCAGCAAAACAGGCCCAAACCATGATACTACCATTTCACAGATGGGATAAGGTTCTTATGTTGGAATGCAGTGCTTTCCTTTCTCCAAACATAACACTTTTCTTTTAAACCAAAAAGTTCTATTTTGATCTCATCCGTCCACAAAACATTCTTCCAATAGCCTTCTGTCTTGTCCACATGATCTTTAGCAAACTGCAGATGAGCAAAAATGTTCTTTTTGGAGAGCAGTGGCTTTCTCCTTGTAAGCCTGCTATGCACAATATTTTTGTTGAGTGTTCTTCTGATGGTGGACTCATGAACATTAACATTAGCCAATGTGAGAGAGGCCTTCAGTTGCTTTGAAGTTACTCTGAGGTCCTTTGTGACCTCGCCAACTATTACACGCCTTGCTCTTGGAGTGATCTTTGTTGGTCGACCACTCCTGGTGAGGGTAACAATGGTCTTGAATTTCCTCCATTTGTATGCAATCTGTCTGACTGTGGATTGGTGGAGTCCAAACTCTCTAGAGATGATTTTGTAACTTTTTTCAGCCTGATGAGCATCAACAACTCTTTTCTGAGATCCTCAGCAATCTCCTTTGTTCGTGCCATGATACACTTCCATAAACATGTGTTGTGAAGAGCAGACTTTGATAGATCCCTGTTCTTTAAATTAAATAGGGTGCCCACTCACACCTGATTGTCATCCCATTGATTGAAAACACCTGACTCTAATTTCACCTTCAAATTAACTGCTAATCCTAGAGGTTCACATACTTTTGCCACTCACTAATATGTAATATTGGATCATTTTCTTCAATAAATAAATGACCAAGTATAATATTTTTGTCTCATTTGTTTAACTGGGTTCTTTTTATCTACTTTTAGGACTTGTGTGAAAATTTGTTGAGGTCATATTTATGCAGAAACATACAAAATTCCAAAGGGCTCACAAACTTTCAAGCACCACTGTATAAAGTCGACTGTACAAAACAATGAGACAATCACAGCACCGAACACTGTGCATTTACACTGATGTTTTTCATTTTAATTGTCACTATGTTGTCATTTATTTTAAAGATTTAGTGATCACATCTTATTTTAAAGATGTGCCCTACAGTGGATTGGTGCTTTGTCTAGGGTTGTTCTTGCCTTGCACATTGTGCCACCAACTAGGCACCGGCTATTCTTTGTCCAGGGGTGTTTCTAGTCTACGTGTTGTACTGGGGCACACAAGGAATTTAGATGGGCAATGAATGCCTTTGCTTTAGTAGTCTAACATGTACTTTTGATATAGGTTATATGGTTACAAGTACCAAGTGTCATTACTTTGTCTCCAGCATAGCTCTTTAAATATTTGCAGATGTTCATTAATCCATGCAAAAAAACCCAAAATAAATTGGTTCAAGTTTATCAAAGTTCAACAAAGTAAAGTGGGTCTGATAACGCGCATGCCTGCGACTCTCAAGATTAAGCATATAATAAAAATGAATGAATGAATGAATGAATGAGTGAATGAATGAATGACTTTAATTATAACTGAATTTATTCAATATTTATTTTCCCTTAGTATTTGAAAATGTGTACATTTTGTAGCTCATATGCTAGATATGGATAAAATAAGATGACAAGTATTTCTTTCAAACTGTTTTGGTACAGCTCAAAAAGAATGACTCAGAAGGTACTGTGAAACAAGTGTTCAATATTTTCCTTGTGTTGACAGCAGCAGGAAATTCACAACTCGTCTGAAACAATTCATGGAAGTGTAAGTGTGTTTCAACGTGTAACTTTAAATGTAACTATATGCAGAAGTCTGTATTTTTCAGAAAGTAATGTAACCCTTACTCAGTATTGTTGGCCAGGAAGTTGGGGGAAAAATAAAAAAAAATACTTACACATAATAATTTCTACTGCTTTTTTTGTTCCCTGTATATGTTATTTTTGTCTATATGATTAACAAAACATCAACATCACATGAACATGTTGCTATGTTCACTGCATTACACTTAACTTCTGATCTCAAAAGACTAATGTCCAATTTCATTAGTGAGTATTTCTTTTAACATGGCCTAGTTGTTACAATGACCACAATTTAGGCTGTGTTTTGGTCTTAGCCACCTCCTTTACAATTCAGTGTTAGTAGGTGTTGCTTCTGAAATATTCATAATTACATTCATGGTAGTAATTTCCATATTGTAGAATAATGTTGAAATCTATATGTTTTTAATATACATTAAACCTTATTCAAGTAAGATCTATAAGATATGAGCTCTATAAAACTACTTGTCTTAGGTAACAGATGAAACTGAATAATTACATAGACAGGCAAACAATGACATAGATTGATATGCTTTATCACTTTATTAATCTGCAGTGGGAAATGTCACAAAAAGTGGCATTTTGTACGTATATAGGTAGTGTATAGAGAACCACGACCCTCAATAGGAAAAGCAGAACATGAACTGAACTTACATTAATAAGATTGCTAGTACCAGACAAACGTGTTTGAGTATTGCTAACTGCTGATCTCCTGGGATTTTCATGCACAACAGTCATTAGAGTTTACTCAGAATAGTGCAATAAAGGAATAAAAACATACAGTGGCAGTCAGTTCTGTGTATGGAAACGCCTTGTTGATGAGAGAGGTAAATGAAAAATGACTGACTAGCCTGACTAGTTTGAGCTGACTAAGAGGCTACAGTAAGTTGCCATTCTACAGTTGTGGTGAGCTGAAAAGCAACTCACAATGCACAACATGTCAAACTTTGAGGTGAATGGGCTACAACAGCAGAAGACTACATAGAGTTCTAGAACAGAAAGCTGAGGCTGATATTGGTAGCTGAAGACTGGAAAACCGTAACCCAGTCTGATAAATCTTGGTTTCTGCTGAGGGACACAGATGGTACGGGCAGTATTTGGCATGAATTCATAACCAACCTTGAGTCAACAGTCAAGGCTGCTGGTGGTGGTGTAATTATGTGAGTAATTTTTCTTGGCACACTTTGGGCTTCCATGTCAGTGGATTCAGTCAACTGCAGATTGAAAATATATTTAAAAAAATACATAAAGTTCCAAAAAAAAAAAAACTTGGATTTGTCATGCCTCCACTGAATCCACATGAATTAAGTGATGTGCAGGCATACTTTTCTGTAACGTCTTGATGCATGCCCAATAAAAGAAAATCCCAGTGCTCATGAAAAATATGCAGGAATTGCATGGTGCAATCATGTCGACATAAAGCAGAATCTCAAAGAAATGTTTGCAGCATCAGTTAAATCAATGTTGCAAAGAATTGTGGCTGTTTTGCAAAGCAAGGGAGTCCCTACCCGGTATTAGTATAGTGTTCCTAATAAAGCACTTGGTGGATGTATGTTTTGAGGGCAAGGCTTATGCTGACACTGGTTTCAAGTGATTCAACAACAGTAACACAGAGAACTACCACTTTTTCAGCATCACATGAACAAACTAAGTTTAAGCCCCGATGTATTTGGACTGACAGTGTAGATTACTGGGCTTGCAACACCACTCTAGACCGACTTAAACATTAGGCACTTTATGGAATTGGCTTTTAAAATGGAAGACATTATTGATGAATTTCCACAGGTTGTTCCCCAGGTGTATTTGATCATAGTCACATCCATTGCATGTTATTATTAGAAACCTTTCTCCTGAAACATTCATATTTACATTAGTGGGAGCTGCTTTATTCTCTTAGTTTAATAGTACAACCTGCTTAGCAGCCTAATTTACACGTTGTCTTAGTGGAATACAGCCCTCTATGACCTAAAATAAAGCTCAACCTTAAAATGGTCTCCTTTATTTGCTTATGTGATTACACTTTGTCGGTGCCAGTGTAAACCGTACCCAGTCACTATCGTACACGTTGCGTAACAATAACACGGTGTGTATGATAGGCAATACCTCACATTTGCACACACTTGTGTATTAATAACACAGTGCATATGTCATTACTCTGTGTATACAGAGAGTGTTACTCACTGTTGTGCCGTGCACTAACAGAGCAGTTTTTGTGGTATTAGTGAATGCAGCCTGGTGAATAAATGAGTGAGCAGGCGCGTGAGCAGAATGGCGTCCGCATGCTGCCCTCACTGGCCATGTCCGTGCGAACAGCTTGGTAAATCAGCAGCTCTCCGACCGCAGCAGGGCCACGATCAGGATCACACGGACATTTCTCTCCTCACCGACATGGACATCGCGCTACTAAAGGACCAGTACAATTCCATCCGAGACAAACAGAAACACGAGACCCGCGTGATTTGTTTTAACAGAGGTAAGAAAGCACTTTTTTTTTTGGCGCTGACGCACCTTTAGAAACTATAACCGGAAACTGGAAGCCTCAACTTTTCCTGCTTTTAAACTTGATTTGCGGTTTGCTTGTTGAATGCATTTTATAGACTGTATCTATGCAGATGCATTACTTTTAAGTATTAAAGTACTAAGGTTATTTTTTAGACTACGTTTAAATCTACAAACTGTGGGGATTTATTGGGAGGGTGCAGGTGTATGCTGACACTTGAACGTCTTAGTGTGTCGCTAGTAAGGATGAGGTGTTGGTGGACGTCTGAAACAAAGCTTCATTCTTATTGCCTGTAGTGAGACATTATTATTTTTTTGTATTTGTTTAAAACGACCTTTAAAACGCGAGTTTTTGCCAAAAATAGCTACATTTAGACAAAACGTGCAAACAATTGAAGGTGCCAGGATGCAAGTAGCCTACTCGATTAAACTACAAGCATTCATTACCTTTTAGAACACGCAACATCTGTTGGTTTTGCTAGGTTTTTTTGTTGTTTGTTTTAGCAGGGCAGAGTGCTGCTACCGGTTTCATGAAGCATACTTAAAACAAATTACGTTTATATTTATGTCTTGTAGCAGATGTCCTAATCCAGTTCGACTTTCATTCCAAGCAATTGTGAGTTAAGGGTCTTGCTCAAGGACCCAACAGTGGCAGCTTGGCAGAGGTGGGTTTTTGAACCCTGGACCTTAATCACTAGGCTACCCCAAGTTGTTGCAATAAGTGGCATGTTTTATTCCAATGACCTAGAAGAAAAAATACAGAATAAGTCAGTGTTGAGTAAAAAAAAAAGAATTACATTGTAATTTGCATTTCTAAAACAAATGTTGACACTAGTCTAAAAATGCAAATTAGTCTGGATTGCTTAAAGAATTTAAGGACCCAGGAAAAAATGTACTGTGAATTTTCATACTAAAACTTTGACTTGCTTGACAGTTTTAATGTGAACTTTCACAGTTTGACCATGAAGTTCACAGTTCTACTATGAATGTTTGATGGTAATTTGGCCACTTCATGGTTCTACTGTCAAATTTCTCAGTACATTTTTGCCTGGGGAGCTATTGGACTTGGCAAACTGAAAATAAACAGGGCCCCAACAAGAGATTTGACAACTGAGACAATGGAAAGGATTAGTGCTGAGCGGTATACCGGTATTAATTTCTTGTATCGTATGCATTTTTCATATACCTCCATACCGGTGCACAGCAGAAACACAGCTCTAATGCTTCAAATTCTAGAATATTTTTCGCCGTTACAAGCGCTGCTGAGCACTGAGTGGAACGACATCGTCAAACAGCATTCTGTTAGCTATCCAGGTAGCATAACAGACACCACAACCTACAAACAGTTTGTTAACAGCTGGGAAAGGCTCTGTCAGGTTAAAGAACAGAACGCAGAAATGGATTATAAGTTAGCTCGGAGATAACCACATTATGAACGCAGTATCTCTTTTGGGACGAGTTTAGAGCAATGGTTAACCCACCGACTTCGGGGTATGCCTTACCGGGGCAAAAATACTTCAGCCAAAATAAGGCACCTCTTTTCTTAAACTCTGTTTTTAATACGTTGCAGATTGCACAATAAAAACTGTTTACATTCGGCAACTGTTTCATGCATTCTGATTTGTGTAATTTTGTGGGGCATTATTAAACATTATAGTAATTAAAGCCTTCATTTCATATCATATATAGATAGATAGATAGATAGATACACACACACACACGGAATTTGGCCAGTTTTTAGCGTGATCGGCTTCACCCGTTGATCAGGTGTCCAGTCTCATATAACCAGTTCTGTGTTGGTCAACCACACACGAACCGCACAGCGCTTTTATTAACTGTGCTTTTACTAACTATAATTCACAATTCAGTTCAAATGTGTAGTTTCGGCCACTCGAGAGTTTGAGACATGTTTAAGGGTTTGTTTGATGATGAGAATGAAACGTTATAGGTTTCAGTTGTTTTGAGAGCTACTTGGTCTAGCTAAGTAGGGTCCCTAAATACCGCATTACTGATGAATCCCCCACTAATAAGTGGACACTCATCCATTTTGAACATAGCCATGTCTTTGACATGAAAGCTCTTCAGAGCGTGCTGTTTGGATTATATACATGGCGAATAATAAGTTGGGAAGGATCAACTCAGAATAACGAATGTAATAACACATTTAAAACAGCATCACCCTCCTGAATATGCAGAGTTTGGCTAAGCTAATTAAGTGAAAGAGGCTAAAGCTAAAGCTAGAGAGTGCAGAGCCAGGCACAAGCCAGCAGCCCCATTTATTTATTTATTTATTTATTTATTTATTTTTTTTTTTTAAGCAACGGAGCATTTGGTGACTCTCAATCTTATATATAATGCATATAATTTGTATTATATCCTGTGTAATCCTAATGACAGTAGAGTAAGCTACAAACCTATCTAAAAGCACTCCTCTGTGCCAAAAACACCATGATATATCATGAAACCAGTAGAATCTTTAAAAATACCGTGATACAAATTTTTTGTCATACCGCCCAGCACTAGAAAAAATTATAAAATTCCTTCAAGAAGGAAGACTAGCCCAGGGTGTGGCAAAAGGTGTGGATTGTTCTCAGTCAGCTGTGTCTAAAATCTTCTTGAGTGTAAACAAATTGGGAAGATTATGAAAGAACAGTAGGCCAAGGAAGCCATCAAAGTCTCAGGATTTAAAACCTTGATCAAGACGCCTTGAAAATAGAAAAAGCACAACAAAACAAATGAATGACAGTGGAAACGGGTAAATGTTTGACTGAACTGTAAGAATTCAGCTGAATGAATTGGGTTTTACATGTAGAAAGTCAAACAAAAAACAGCAATAACATTAAACAGAGGAAAATAAGGCTACAGTGGGTTAAAGTGAAACAGTCATGGAGTGTGGATGAGTGATATTCTAGCAAGGAATCACGAATATGAATTGGACAAGGAGATTTAGCTGGGTCTAATGAACCATAAAGATCTGAAGAAAACAGTCAAATTTCCATACTCCTTTAAAATATGGGGTTACGTGTCAGGTAAAGGACCAGGAGAAATGGCAGTCATTGCCTCAACAGTGAGTAGACTCTTTTCTCATTCCATAGACAGAAAATAGGTCTGCTGATGATTAGGTCCATTTTCAGAATGACAGTGCATCCTACCACAGAAAGAAAAGTGGTAAAGCTTTTCTTTGGGAAGGCCATATGGAGTCAGTCAAATGGCCAGAAAAATGCCTGGATCTCAATCCAATTGGAAATTTAGGTGAAAATATAAAAAAAATCTGATCTATGACAAGACTGATTTTCATTAATTAAGTCCATGTCTAAAATAATTCAGGCCATCATAAAAAACCAGAGGATTAGCAACAAAGTACTAGTGATTTTTTTTTTGCTGTTTTTGATGATTCCATTTTTTTTTTTCCTATGCACCGAGTGCTTTTTTTTCCCCATATTTCCCCTCTGCTTAATTTGGAAAAAATAAGCTATTAAATAATTTCATTTAGTTTGTTTGAGGTATTCTTCACAAAGACAATGTTTATCTATTAAACAAAAATGTATGGCGTTATTTCTGTGAATTCTGTGAAAAATTTATTTTTTTTATTTTTATTATTATTATTATTATTATTATTTGCCGCAAAGGTGCAAAGGTGAACATCCTCTTAAGTGTGGTGCTTCCTTAGTTTTTGCCAGGGAATATACAATAGTCTGTTCTAAATTTCCTAAAAGTTAAATTTCTGTTAGTTCAGGTTTCATCAAACATGACAGTAAATATGAAGTAAAATGTACAAGAAACTCAAAGTGCATTTACACTATTATTACTGCTGTTACATACAGCTGAATAGTTATACTAAAGGTATTTACCATTCTGTCCAAGTATTGTGTGGAAAGCTGTATGTCCCTGAATATGTGTTTTTCTGTTTTTTCTTCAATTTTGTCATCACAAAGAGCTAGTTAGATTCCATAGTTTCCATTCCAAGACCAATCACATAAGATTTTTTTGTCAATGTAGCCTACATTATGCTGATTTTGTAAATGAAAAAGTTAATACAACTAGGGAATAGGTAGTGTATGTGTGTAGTTGGGGCACAATATTTCCTTATGTATGCAGTTTATTTCAACTTGACTCCAGGAAGAAAAATTTGCATTTGCCAGTGTAAACAAGTAGATTTTATCCCTGTTGTTAAAAGAAGGTGTATACAGTTTTTCCCCCAGCCTCCACTGTTAATAAAAATGTCTTCAATAAAGGCATGAAAAGTACAATTGTTTGTGCGTTATTACTTTGTGCAGAATGTGCTTGACTTTTGTTGTGACTTCACAAAGTCAGATGACATTGAGTACAGATATACAATTCCCAAGGGCACACAAAGTTTTCCTTGTGACATGTACAAGGACGTTCTGTTGATATATTTCAACCAAGGCTTACATCTTACCTCTAGCATATCATGGCTTTAATTTTTTTCTATTCTTTCAAACCAACAGCATCAAGCAACGAGGAGCACTCTGGAAAATGCCTTGTGAATGTGGTTCCAATGCGACAGGTCCAGCGTTCCCTTATGAAGCAGACATCTTTTCAAGAAACTCACTTTGACTTTGTAAGAGACCCAGAGAATGCCACATGGCGCACTCACCTTGGAATGTACCGCAGGACCTTCACGGCCCATGACACTAATCAAAATCAAGTCACCAAGGTCATGCCCAGCCCAGGAGGCTCAGCTTCATCAACCTTAGTAGATAACATGAATCACAGTGTGGAAATGGATTCAAACAATCAGATGTGTGAGGACTTTAAAGGAACTGAGAACAGCAGTCAATTCGGCAACAAAGAGCAGAAGGATTGTGAAGATGACAGCTCAAGGAAATGTTTAGAACGTGTGGTTTTGCCCAGACAGATGAGCTGTGGGAGCTACCGGTCTGCTCACACTCCAGAAAGCCCAAGTTATTATCCTTTTCCACAAGTCAAGTGTCCCAAGAAGTCTGAGGCTGCACGCCGACTTGGGCTTTACTCCTCATTCTGATGACATGGTTAAATGCAAAAAAAGAAGGATTTCACATTATTGCTTTCATAATTTAACTTTTAATACTGTTCTACCAGTAGCATGGTGCCACAGTAATACAGTGTAAACAGCAAAGCATTCTGTCTACATACTTCTATAATAATACTGTACTGCAGATGAACTCCAAATTTAATTCACTCACATTCACATATTCTCTTTTTTAGCAAAATTACATAACAGAATTGTCATGTAATATAAATGTATAAAGTCTAGTGTGTATGTTGTATTCTTTAAATACACCAAATGCCAAAATTGTGTTGTCTGTATTATTCACTCAAACAATGTGTTCATACAGAGGGAGGAGTATTCTAAAGTGTGCATGTGCTTTGCTTTTCATCATCTGTCTATTGTAAAGTAACTGCACACAATTGAAAGAACATGCCGGTTTTTTATCCATATCTGTAATGTATTTGTTGTGTAATTCTGATAAAATGGTCACATATTGTGAAGAATGAATTATACAGAAAATAGACAAATACCAATGACATTTTATGCTCAGTTTTAAAAATTGATAGCACTATCTTCACAAAGGGCAATGAACAAAGTAATGTATTTCTAGTGTTCCGTGTTTTGACATTTTAAATCCATATCTAGTACTACAGCATATTTACAGACCTTTCCAGATGTCTGCAAATAATTTGCTTGTCAACATGTGTACATCTATCAGCAAACCTCATAATAAACATGCACATGGATCTTACATAGCTCTGCAGGCCAACATATCAGATTTTCTTCATAATTTAAGCTTGGTGTGCCAAGCCTCAAGCGTATAAGAAAGTGATGAATGAATGATAAACTATACGACTGGGGTTTGAGGTCTGTTTATTATCAACCCAGTGTTATTCAAGGTCTTTTCAGTAGCACAGTGTCAAAACAAGTACGGTCAGTATTTTCATTTGAATTAAATCAACAGGCATAAACATCCAGATTTAGCGCAATGACTTTAACTAGGACTAGTTTGTGTTAAATTTAAATATTTGTCCTTGTGTGTGAATAGATGGCAAGTACTGTGTTTTGGGTTTACATTTTGTGGTTTGCTAGCTTGTGTTCGGGTGGCATGGTGCTGGGCTTTGCCAGAAACTAGCTGTATCCGTCGCCACCTAGTGCTAATTTTTAATATTTTGTGTGCTTATCTCGTTATACTATAACTAAGTTATTTAACCCTAACTGATGCAGTGAGTAGCTTCTCATTTGTTAACCAACCATGTCGAAAGATACATCCTGTGTCTCAAGATGTTAATCTGTTTCAGAATGGTCAAATTATTGGCATGCATCAAGCAGAGAAAACATCTAAGGAGATTGCTGAAACTACTAAATCGGGTTAAGAACTGTCCAACTCATTATTAAAAAGTGGAAGGACAGTGGGGAAACATCATCTTTGAGGAAGGAATGTGGTCTGAAGAAATCTTGAATGATCATCGGATTGAACAATGACCAGGATTCATCGGGCCACAGAGTCCAGACCTGAACCCCAGTGAGAATGTTTGGGATGTGCTGGAGAAGACTCTGAGCAGTGGTCCAAATCTCCCATCATCAATACAAGATCTTGGGGAAAAATTAATGCAACTCTGGACAGAAATAAATGACATTGCAGAAGCTTGTGGAAACGATGCCACAGCAAATGCATGCCCTAATCAAAGCTAAAGGCGGTCCAACTAAATATTAGTGTGTTTTCTTTGGCCGGGCAGTGTATATTTATTTATTCTATAAATCTGTTATATTCGGCATCTTTAAATTGTTTTCTCACAATTTTTTAAAAAGATTACAGATACCTAAATGATTAAAGATACATGTTAATTTATTTATCTTCACATAATTATAAACATTTGAACATAAGCCTACCTTATATAACAGTTTATTTGTTGTTTTGTCATTGAGTTTGGTAGAATGCTTTATTTATTTATTTTGCTCTGCTATAGCCTACCAGTTTATCAGAACGTCTGTTTTAATTGGGTTCACCTCACTCGCATTATGAGATGATTAGGATTAGGCTGCTATAGATGATGAAAACGTTTACAAGAGCTAACTGTGTTCAAAATTTAGTATATTATATATTGTGTAAATATATAATATACTAAATATACCACGAATATAATAAGCTTTAGTATTGAATTACTGTACTCCTCAGGTCATTAATGACATCTGAAAAATCGTTTTCCCATATAAAGTGTCCCAGGAAAAAAATGTACTCTGAATTTTGATAGTAAATCTGTGAATTGCTTGACAGTTTTAATGTGAATTTTCACAGTTTGACCATGAAGTTCACAGTTCTACTATGAATTGTTGATGGTAGTTTGGCCACATCATGGTTCTACTGTCAAATTTCATAGTACAACTGTAAACTGTGTGGACTATGAACTGACCATCAATTATTTCCTAGTTGTACTATGAATTTTGGTGGTAATAATTACAACCTCAAATCAGAACATGCTGGAACAGTATGGAAAATGCAAATAACCAAACGTAGTGTGTCTTACAGTTAGTTTTATAGTTAGTTTTCTAGACAACTTTTCATTTATTATTATGCTACAATTAGTTGCGAACTTGCAGTCTGTTCTGAAGTAACGACGGGTTGCCAAGTAACGACAAGCTCTAAGCAGACCAAGGTACAACATACTGTAATAAATAACTAAATTGTATGAATTGATTTTTAGTTTTCCTTTCATCTTCGCTTATCTGCACCTTTAACACATGCAGGAAGCCGAGAGCTTAAAAACAATGTCACGTGATATAGACCAAACTGGTACGTACTAGCTAGCTCTGAAATAAATATAAAAAGCTTGATTTGTCGTTAGGTTGGCAGGTTAAAATATGAAATGAACACAATTGAGTTGTTACCCCCCAACATAAACAAATGTCACTGAGGCGAACTGCGAAACGTGGCAAATGTTTGCTCGTGGCTGCGATTAGCTAAGCAAAGCTGTGTAGGCTAGGAATTCCCCAGCAGTGAGGTTGCATACAGAGTCTGTATATAACTCACTTTCGTTTTTACACCCGCACAGTTATAACTGCCTCATTATTTCGGTTTTAGTTTGAAGAATGGCGGAACAACACTTACAGGCGAAGCTTGTTACTCTGCTGAAAGATAATAACATTAAGCTTTGGAATCGTCCTTACACCACAGACAGTAATGAAGCTGGACATGAACACATGCAGGTAAGAGCAACAGCCATTTGCTATACAAAACCAACTAACATGGTTTAACTTGGCGTTACCAGTGCTGTAGATTTTGTGTTTGGCCTTACTTCTGATACATTTCGTCGTACACAAGTATAATGACACTAAAAAGCTTCTATTCTATCAAACCACTATTTAATAGACCACTAGCGGATTCTGTGAACCTGGTTTCATTTAATCAGCTATATACAGTATGTAAGTGCACTTTATGGCTATAAAGGTACCGTTACGCACATACCTCCTCTACGATATCCAGAAATAGAACAAACCATTCGAGCACAGTGGGCTCATTTGTTTATGTATGGAACACTAGTAAAGATCTTTCACAGGTGCCAGGTAGAACGAACTGTTTGATCGACGCTTTTCATGTATTGGAAGTCATGATGGGATTGGAAGGGAAATTCCAATGGATAAAGCAATGAAGTTGTTTGTGTCTTCACCCTAATGCACGCATGTTAGACTGATTGAAATTTATTACACTTATATCCAGAGTGACTTACAACTGAGTTTACTATATGAAGGTTAAGGAATTTGAACTCACCACTCTTTTTGATAAGAGAGCTTATTCAGTGAGCCTACTTTTTTATTTGCAGCCAGTCATTGATACATTAAATTTCTTATCCCCTTAATCCTGGTCAGGGCTACGGGAAAGGTGGTACCTAGACGGCGTCACAGTGTGCAAGCAGGAACACTGTACCACTGCGGCTGTGCCACCCTGTGTAAAAATTAATCCAAACATTACTTTACTGCCCACCTCTGCCAAGCTGCCGCTCTTGGGTCCTTGAGCAAGACCCTTAGCCCACAATTGCTTAGATTGTAAGACTGTATCAATTGTAAGTCGCTCTGGATAAAGGCGTCTGCTAAATGCTGTAAATGTACTGCTTGTGTAACACCACAGAATGATTGGCATCCTTGGTAAGGATTTATTAAGAAAATACAAGCAGCCCTTAAACATTACAATAACATTTTAACAATATAACATCCCAAAATGTGGTCCTAAATAAAATGATAACCAGTGTTTGTTTCCAGTTCTGTGTACTTTAAGTTCATCTGAGTGTGTAGCAACTCTTAAGTGGTCACCCATGATTTCATGTACACTGGAGTAGAAATGAGAATACACAATTTAAACTGTCCAAATAGCAATTTTATGTTAATCAGGTTTGCAGTTGGTCTAGAAATTTCTTGGTACAAGGCAGATATGGACAGAAGTTCAGTCAATTGCAGATCATACTCATTCATTTACACTCATTCACACCAAGGTACAATTTGGGTGGGATTTTGTCTTTTAGTGTATATGGTTTGTTAGATTGGGTATGCATTTGTACCTTTTTTTCAATTTGCTGGACATAGCTGTACAAACATGTTCCTCCTGATGTTACATTACTGAACTGGTTAAACATGTTGTGTTTCAGGAGCTTGCTGTTAGGTATTCCCAAGTTGTCGGATTCTCTCTATCTGATGTTGCAGTTGCTCTGGAAGACATAAGATCACAGGCTGTACAAAGGGGGGAAGGAAACAAAATTTACAGAGAGACACATGTTGCGACTCTGGAGCTCATTCTTCCCAAAGAAAGACAGGTAAAAAAGCATAACGTACTTTATGTAATTTTACTGATAATGATTGGTCTCCAGTTAACGTCACCTGTGCTACAATCTATTTTATGTTTGTCACTGCACAGAGGGCTAAAAAGAAAGAGTGCTTGAGTACTAAACTGGACATTACCACTCGGGAGCTGATGAATATGTATGTGCAACCTACCTCACACATTTTGTGAAGATTTAACTGCAATCATAATAGAAATGTTTAGTTCTAAAATGTGTCTTATTGTTCTTTTCTCCAAGGATCACAGAGAAATTTGAAATCAAATATATGAAGCTGATTTTGAATGGAAAGACTTTGTCTCCTGGTGTGTATTGGGATTGTATTGTAAATATATGCATCATGACATGTATTTATCCCAGCGAATTGAGGAGTATGTTTTTATTGCACTTGCATCTTGCTTTTATCAGATAAGCAACTCGGTGAACAGAAAGTGAAGAACCACAGTAAAATAATGGTGCTGAAGGCGAGTGAGCCAGAGGGTAAAGAAGCAATGATGAAAGTCGAGAGGAAGATGCGTCTAAATGAAGAAAGTCTGAAGAGGACTCGAAAAGGTTTTCAGATCCTCTCAGAAAGAGGTAAGGGCATCACATTCCTTCGTACCTACCTATGTGCACAGTGTATTTGTAATTCTGCTGTTAACAGTGTTACAATGGTACAGCAAAATGCACTTTAATTTACAATATCTGAGTGTCTAGGTCTTCATACTTTAAGCCTGATAAGTTGTGTCTTATTGTATTTACATTGTATTGTTTTTCTGCACATTTTAGATGGTAGTGAAGATCCAGAAACTATGCCATTTCTGGAGATAGCAGATCAGAAAGGCAACCCTATCCAGATCCCACCCAGTGAGAAAAAGGTACAAGAGAACAAAAACACTATTTGCAGTATTCCTTATGAGCGGGAGACATGCAAAACTCTCTTGGGAACCCTTACTGCAAACTATTCCATGAATAAACCTTTAAAGCATTTCACTGTGATTACAGTCTGTTCAGAAAAAAATATGTACTCATGTAAATCAGTGTCAAAACCAGATGTAAGCCAGATCGGACTCGTAATGTATTCACATAAGTTGCAACAATAAGTTCTGATGTCAGTTCATGTTTCTTTGTTCATTTGATCTACTTACTGTTATCTACACTCACTGGTAACTTTATCCGGTATTGTGTTGCCTTCAGAACTGCCTTGATTCATCATGGCATAGATTCATTTTCAGATATTTTGGTCCATATTGATATCACAGCATTACACAGCTGCTGCACGTTTGTTTGCTGCACATCTTTGAAGCAAATCTCCCGTTCCACCACATCTAAAATTTGCTCTATCGGATTGAGATCTCGTGATCGTGGATGCCAGTTGAGTACACTGAACTCATTGTCATGTTCAAGAAACCAATTTGAGATAATTTGAGCTTTGTGACATGGTATGGAGAAGATGGGTACACTTTTCTCATAAAGGGATGAACATGGTAAGCAACAATACTCAGGTTGGCTGTGGCATTTAAAAAATTCTCAGTTGGCTTTAAGGTGGCCAAACTGTGGCAAGAAAATATCCCCCTCTCCATTACACCACCATCACCAGCCTGGACTGTTGATACAACACAGGATGGATTCATGCTTTCAGGTTGTTTACTTCAAATTCTGTTTACTCCAATTTTTATGAGCCTGTGCAGAATGTAGCTGCAGTTGCCAGTTCTTAGCAGACAGGAGAGGCACCCGGTCTGGTCTATGCCCATCTGCTTCAAGGTTTGATGTTTTGTGCATTCAGAGATGCTCTTGTGCATACCTCGGTTGTAAAAAGTGTTTTTTTTAGTTGCTGTTGCCATTCTGTCAGCTCAAACCAGCCTGGCCATTCTCCTTTGACCTGTGGCATCAACAAGGCTTTTTTGCCCAGAGAACTGATGTCACTGGATATTTGTTTTCCCCAGACCATTTTTTGTAAACCCTAGAGATGGCTGTGCATGAAAATCCCAGTAGAACAGCAGTTTCTGAAATACTCTGACCAGCCTGTACCAATACACATGGCACATCAGCTTTCTTCCCCATTCTGATGCTTGTTTGAACTTGAGCAGGTCGTTTTGACCATAGCTGTATTCTAAATGGCACACTACATACTACGTCCGTGCTAAATCTGTCTCAAAGCAGTATGTAGTATGCAGTATGTGACCAAAATAAAAATCGTTAGTTCCCTAAAGATACTCAGATTGTGTACTACCCTGGTCAGATTTTCCAGTATGCAGGGGGAGCTATCTTCATGGTGTGCTTCATCTCATCATGGACTGCGGATGGACCAGCTCAGCTTGCTTCACCAAAACATGGCGCCGGATAACACTAGGGAGGAGAATGCTCCCAACTCCTAGTCTAAATGTGTGTTTAGTGAGTGTATTGGGGTATGTTCTTATCAGAATGAGGCTATAAAGTAAAAAAAAAATAAGGTTGAGGTAAATACACGGTAAATGGTTATGTGATGTGTCAGTGGGTAGTGTAGTAGTGCGCTGGCTGCATTGTATGGCAGAAGTTGTTACTGTACTGCATATTACATAAAGAGGGTAGTATGAAGTATGGAGTACATACTAGTGTAGTATGCAGTTTGCAGTATAGTAGTGTGCCATTGTGGATACAGCCCATGTTTACATACCTAATGCATTGAATTGCTGCCATGTGATTGGCTGATTAGATATCTGCTCGAGCAGTTGAACAGGTGTACCTAATAAAGTGGCCAGTGAGTGTATGTAACTACAAGTTCTTTGGATGAGACAGGATTTAGGCACAGTCTAAACAGACCTGTCCCTATGTAGTTTTAATCAACTTTCAATTTTAAGAAACACAATAAAAAGTAATTCTGGTGTGAATTCATGAACTGATATGTAACAGATGCAGTAAATATCAGCAGGTTTTAAAAATTTCTATCTTTCTGTGCATGGTGTTTTAGGCTCTTATCCTGGCCATGGGTTTCCATGAGAAAGGGAGAGCGTTAATGAAGAGGAAGGAGTATGATGCAGCTCTTTGTCACCTTCTCCAAGCAGATGAGCAGTTTAGGTACCACTCACTGCCACCAGCTAGTATTAGTTTTGCTGTTTGTAAATGGATTTTGTGGATTTTGTTTTATGTGGCAGTTAATTGTGTGTGCTTGTTCTAGTAAATGTGGATCTGCACTGTTGAACATGGTGGATAACTATGCAGTGCTGCAGCTGGACGTTTTGTGGTGTTACTGGGGTCTGGAAACACTAAATTATCTGGATGATGCCAAGACTAGGCTACAGAAAGCAGAAGACTGCTTCTTTACATGCTACGGGGGAGAAACGAAGGAGCGGTTAAAGCAAATTAAGGTTTTTACTTTTTTACAGAGCATCAGGAGTTTTTTTTCTGACGTTGCAGGAGATGATGAATCCATGATTTTCAGTTGCTGCCTCATTGTATTTAATTTGCTGTATTCATATTTATCTACATATATTGATGGATTCTATGAGATGCAATATGTGGTTTTAGTCATTATTAAATCCTATTTCAGTGGTATTCTTTGAGGGACATAAAAGACAATAATGATGGCTTCCAAGGTTTTATAACATATTCTCAGCACAGTCACAGTCCCTGTTAAGATCTGGTCGTTTCTTGCATACTGATGCCCAATTCATACCTGCCTGCATGACCTCTACAGCCTGCACAACCTTGGCTATTAATACAATTCACACACACCTTTGAACTGATAAAGATAATATATGATTATACGATGGATATGGTTGGTTTTCCATCTGCATCAACCATGTGATTTCAGGCTGTATAATCAGTGTAGGTTTACAGAGACCTTTCAGCATCATTCATGACACACTGAGAGTATTAGAGATGCATCGATTGCAATTTTCTTGGCCGATTGCCATTGCTGATCTTTTTAACATATGATTGTTCGATTCTGGTTTTCTTTCTTCTCTAAGAATTATAAATTACAGCAGTACAGCAAACATTTTTGATCAGCTTTTATTTTAATGGAAACTTCTTCAAGGTTAACGAGCGATAGCAGAGGTCTGCTGACCTCTTTGCCATTGTTAGTTTTGTCAAATTCGGCATATTCATTTAAATGTTTTATTTAATGAATTGTTCTGATCATTTTCAGAGTGGTTCCTCCAAGGCTTATTTTTTGCTATGCATGTATTTCAAACGGCACAGTGTGAAGAGCTTCCATGCTGAAGACATGGCTGTGTCTTAAATAAATTCTTACTCCCTCTTAGTCTCCCTAATTCCTCCTTAGTAATGGGCTATATAAAGAGGGAGTTTAGTTGATCAAGTAGTATTCAAAACACAACTGAAATCTAACACTTTCTCATCACGAACATGCATCGCTAGCCATCTCATAAACAAATTGGTGGCTGAGCCATTTAGTTTTTGGTGTTTAAAGCTCTGTACACACATGAACCGAATTCTGAATTAAAGTTAGTAAAAGCACTGTGCTGTTTCTGTATGGCTGTGTTTGGGCTGCTGTCGCCATCATGCGCTGCACAAGTATAAATGTGACCGGAACAATCACCGGTCACGGCCCGATCATACTGAAAACCAGCTGATTCCAGTCATTGGCCAGCTGATTGGTGCATCTCTATGTAGTATATTAGTAAATTGTGCGAAATATCAGGACTATAATGGAACATACTAGCATATTATTGAGAGACTGGATAGAATCCTGTGAAAACCCAGTACCTGGTGAAAACCCACACAGACACGGGTAGATCATGCCAGAATCCAAGAGTTAACCAGAAATGCATTAATCTACATGTGTAAATGTATCTGTTATATCTAATGTAGCTAATGTAAAACCTATGAAGATGCAATCCATTTATTAAGCCAACAATTTACTGACATTCCTTAGTAACATCTATCTGCTTGGTAAGAACATTGTATATACTGTTGTTTATTTAATTAATTACCAGGGGACAACGGGTGGCGAGGAAGTTCTGTTTTTGAGGCTCTATCTCCTTCAGAGTCTGCTGACCTACCTGGAAGGCAATGGTCCCAAAGCAGCCCAGAAACTCAAGGAGGTATTTAACCACTTCAAATGTCAACTGTCATGGTGTGTGTGTGTATATATATATATATATATAATTTTCTTCTTTTTCTTCCTGGTTAACCATTTTATCTATGAAATAGGTTAAAGGAGCAGTATAGATCACTTGTTTCTCCTGTTCTCTCCGTCTTGCTGGTAGGCTGAGGAACTCTACCGTAACCTGTGTCTGGACCCAGAGAAGATGACCCAACTGATGACTATGGGCTTCAGTGAACAGGAAACTCGCCTTGGTCTGAGAGCCTGTAGAGGCAACATGGAGGAGGCAGTACAGCACATCATGCACAGAAGCAAGGTCAGAGACAACACACAGAAACAGAATAAATGTTGACGTTATTCTCGTACATTATTATGCGTAATCTGAATTGTTGTATGCTCTTGTAGGAGCGGGAGGAGATAAAGAGGATGGAGCGAGAAAAGAGAAGGAAGCGCCTGGAAGCCATAAATACCTTGGTTGAGCTCGGTTACAGCAAGAAATCCGCAGCCAAGGCCCTCCACGAGACCAAAGGAGATCTTAATGATGCATTTAGGGTTTGAGATTTTATGAATTATATACAGTAGGGCAAAAAAGTATTTAGTCAGCCACTTATTGTGCAAGTTCTCAAACTTAAAAAGATGAGAGAGGTCTGTAATTTTCATCATAGGTACACTTCAACTGTGAGAGACAAAATAAGAAAAAAAAATCCAGGAAATCATGTTGAAGGATTAAAAAAAAATTCAGTTGTAAATCATGGTGGAAAATAAGTATTTGGTCACCCACAAACAAGCAAGATTTCTGGCTCTCACAGAACCTGTAACAACTTCTTTAAGAAGCTCTTCTGTCCTCCACTCGTTACCTGCATTATATGGCCACCTGTTTGACCTCGTTATCTGTATAAAAGACACCTGTCCACAGCCTCAAACAGTCCAGACTCCAAACTCAAACCATGGCCAAGACCAAAGAGCTGTTGAAGGAGACCAGGAAGAAAATTGTAAACCTGCACCAGGCTGGGGAAGAGTGAATCTACAATAGGCAAGCAGGTTGGTGTGAATAAATACTGTGGGAGCAATTGTAAGAAAATGGAAGACATATACAAGACCATTGATAATCTCCCTCGAACTGGGGCTCCACACAAGATCTCAATGATCATGAGAACGGTGAGCAAAATCCCAGAACTACACGGTGGGGACCTGATGAATGACCTGCAGAGAGCCTGGACCAAAGTAACAAGGCTACCATCAGTAACACACTACGCGAGAGAGGGACTCAGATCCTGCAGTGCCAGGCTTGTCCCCCTGCTTAAGCCAGTACATGTCCAGGCCCGTCTGAAGTTTGTCAGAAAGCATATGGATGATCCAGAAGAGGATTGGGAGAATATTATGTGGTCATTACATGCAAACCAAAATAGAACTTTTTGGTAAAAACTCAAAGTGTTTGGAGGAAGAAGAATGCTGAGCTGCATCCCAAGAACACCATATCTACTGTGAAGCACATGGGGGTGGAAACATCCATGCTTTTGCGGGCTGTTTTTTCTGGAAAGGGGGCAGGCGACTGATCCGTGTTAAGGGAAGAATGAACGGGGCCATGTATCGTGAGATAGATTTTAAAAAGCCAAAACCTCCTGCCATCCATCAGTGAGAGCACTGAAAGATGGAACGTGGCTGGGTCTTTCCAGCATGACAATGATCTCAATCTCAAACACACCGCTCGAGCAACGAAGGAGTGGCTCCGTAAAAAGCATTTCAAGGTCTTGGAGTGGCCTAGCCAGTCTCCAGACCTCAACCCCGGAGAAAATGTGTGGAGGGAGTTGAAAGTCTGTGTTGCCCCAAAACATCACTGCTCTAGAGGAGATCTGCATGGAGGAATGGGCCGAAATACCAGCTACAGTGTGTGCAAACCTGGTGAAGACTTACAGGAAACGTTTGATCTCTGTCATTGTCAACAAAGGTTATGTTACAAAGTATAGAGTTGAACCAAATTTATTGACCAAGTACTTATTTTCCACCATAATTCACAATTAAATTCTTTAAAAATCCTACAATGTGATTTTCTGGATTTTTTTTTCTTTCTCATTTTGTCTCTCATAGTTGAAGTGTACCTATGATGAAAATTACAGACCTCTCTCATCTTTCTAAGTAGGAGAACTTTCACAATCAGTGGCTGACTAAATACTTTTTTGCCCCACTGTACATCCTTAATGTAGTGTTGTTGTTGTTGTTGTTGTTTTAACTTACAGCCAACCGTAACTGAATCCCAACCATGTAACAGCAGTCCATTTTTCAAGAGAGCGTAACGGGCAAATCTGTTCAACTGCCGTGTGACATCACATTAGCAGCAGTTTGAAAACTTATGCTAGCTGGCTTTGTGTTATGGAGATGATGGCCCTTGACCTTATAGGTTGTAGGTGTACTTTAAGGCTTAATAGAAATTCTGCTAATGTGTAGGAATTGGTTACCATCAAATTGAAATTGACACAATAAATACATATTTACACTCTTTATTGAAATAAGGATACTTATCTTCAATTATAGTGTAAATACCCCAATTAAATTTTCTTTAGAACATATTCTTTGTTTTTTTAGAACGTATCACCTAAACTGTCATTAAGTAATGTTTATTATAGTAATTATTTGAGACATAATCCAGTGCGAATCAGCTTTTTCCTTGCTTGTAGTATCTTCTGGATTCACGTGAAATCAACAGTTTTGACATGTCTCCGACAGATTCAGACCAACAGACCACAGTAGATCAGGTAAGTCGCAACAAAGGAATATGTTACCTAATACCTGCTATTTTTGTGTCAATTGCCTGCCTCTCAGAAACCACCTTTCATAATAATTACAATTTATCTATACAGATTAAAATCTGTCTCCTCTTTCTTGCCATCAGTTGTGTGTTTGTGTTTTTGGAGTGTAGATGGCTTACCTTGGTTTTAGAAGGGAGGAGGTGGAGTCGGCTCTTATGTTGACGGGAGATGATGCAGCTCAAGCCACTCAGCTCCTCTTAGATAATCAGGGAGTTATTCCTCCAGAGCTACGCTCCCCCTCAGCACCTTCCTCCTCATCAGACGAGCCCAGCACCTCATCAGAGGACTCCACAGGTCAGCACCACAAATTGCATGTACAGCAACAGTGCAGGAGAGTATCATACTGCATATCACCTGTCCATGGATGAAAATCAAACTTCAAAATATGGTTTCTCATATGGATTCCCATTATAAAGTTGAAATATTGTAAAACAGGGAGTACCTGCATTTATTTGTCAGTGTCACTGCTATATCATGGGTGGTATGCTATCCAGATGATATCTGGGTAGTGGTGGTAATACGGTGGTGTCATTCCATTATTAGTAGATTGATGCTAAATACAGAATCTACCCAGATCTTCGAGGGTGCTAGATACTCACCGAGCTCATCCCACAGATTTTACAGTTGGATTTAGGTCAGGAACTGGGATAGCCATGGAAATGCTCTTGATTCTGTGTTTATCTGTGTGATTACACAACTTACCTTCCACATATGACAGGCAACAAATGTTCACGTACAGTATTTAATTTAAGGACATTAGTTTCAAACTTGTGGCCCACACAGTCTGCTGCTTTTATGACACACAACATCTGTGTTGTACACCCACTAAAGTCTGTTCTTCTATAAGGTCTGTCTATTAATCATACTGCTGATGTACGCAGCATCAGCATCAGCATCAAGCAGCCTGGACACCGAGCTGGTGAATGAAGTATTGGAGGACATCCCTAGACATGAGGAGGATTACCTGGACATGACTCTGGAGGAGGAGAGCGAGTTCATTGCTCAGATTAAGTCCTATTTGGACAGAAACTCTGCACTCTCCAGTTAAGAAGCACTGCTAATGTTTGTGTTCACCTCCTGGGACCCATGTGAGGTCAGTTTAAAGATTACCTAGGTTAACAATAACATTTTAGAAACAGAACTTTAATCCTGTTCTGAAGATATCTTTTCTAAGTTCTTTTTCTTGGACAATATGGCCGGATAAAATACAAAATAGGTTATGATTGTTTGTTTAACCCTTCCATTGCTATGTCACGAAGAACTGAAACACTATGCCAGGGTAGAAAATTTATTTTCTAATGCTTTATTGTTTTCTAATTTTTGATTAAGCGTGGGTCTTTTAAATAATCACTTAAAATATTTAAAATGCAGTAAAGGTATCTGCATGTTATGTTGAAAAATGCATGCTTTCAGGTTGACTCAAGTACTTTTCTTCAGTACTATCAAATGGCAGGTTTATATCATTCTTTCAGTTCTATTCATGTTCAAGCTCAGTGCTTTCAAATAACTTTTGGCAATCATGCAATAAATTGACAGGCTTTGAGATTACATGAGTAGTGTCTTATGTTCATTTGAAACAAAGATCTTTTGTTTTAGTTTTAACCTGGTCATGATTGTGGCAACTCTAGTGCCTATTCCTGGAGAACACAGAGCACAGGTGTAAACCCACCATCCCTTTAGACCCTATCATAAGTTTGTATAGAATGACTCAATATCCTGACATGGCAACGTATGTTAAACAAAAGTTAGCTTTTTGAAATTTTCTTTCATTGTTTTAATATTATACCATTACCATATACTTTATCATTGATATCAAATCCTCAGCTTGATGAGATTTGACCGATTAAACTAGACAGCGTTTAATATCTCCGCATATTAGGGGTGGGGGTGAAAAAAAACAATTCTTAGATGCAGACGTGGACAATTCTGAATTGATTCACAAATCATTTACATTTTTTAAAAATGTTAATTGATAATGTAATGTTTTGCATGAATGCAAGAAGGTGGAACTTTGTGGTGGAACAGAGTCACAACAGAGACGAACAAGCGATTTCAAAGCTTATATCAGGCAGTATATACAAAACCGTGAATAGTCCATATCTAATTAGAAATACAGTGGTGCTTGAAAGTTTTTGAACCCTTTAGAACCATTTTTTATATTTCTGCATAAATATGACTTAAAACATCGTCAGATTTTCACATAAGTCCTAAAAGCAGATAAAAAGAACCCAGTTTAACTGTTGATCAGTCCTGCACACCGGCTTGGAGGAATTTTAGCCCCTTCCTCCATACAGAACATCTTCAGCTCTGGGATGTTGGTGGGTTTCCTCACATTAACTGCTCACTTCAGGTCCTTCCACAACATTTCGATTGGATTAAGGTCGGACTTTGAGACTTGGCCATTCCAAAATAATTAAACTTTATTTTTCTTAACCATTCTTTGGTAGAACGAACTTGTGTGCTTTGGGCCGTTGTCTTGCTGCATGACCCACCTTCTCTTGAGATTCAGTTCATGGACAGATGTCCTGACATTTTCCTTTAGAATTCTCTGATATAATTCAGAATTCATTGTTCCATCAATGATGGCAAGCCGTCCTGGCCCAGATGCAGCAAAACAGGCCCAAACCATGATACTACCACCACCATGTTTCACAGATGGGATAAGGTTCTTATGCCAGAATGCAGTGCTATCCTTTCTCCAAACATAACGCTTTTCTTTTAAACCAAAAAGTTCTATTTTGGTCTCATCCGTCCTCAAAACATTCTTCCAATAGCATACTGGCTTGTCCATATGATCTTTAGCAAACTGCAGACGAGCAGCAATGTTCTTTTTGGAGAGCAGTGGCTTTCTCCTTGCAACCCTGCCATTCACACCGTTGTTGTTCAGTGTTCTTCTGATGGTGGACTCATGAACATTAACATTAGCCAATGTGAGAGAGGCCTTCAGTTGCTTAGAAGTTACCCTGGGATCCTTTGTGACCTCGCCAACTATTATATGCCTTCTCTTGGAGTGATCTTTGTTGGTTGACCACTCCTGGGGAGGGCAACAATGGTCTTGACTGTGTGACCCTCTGACTGTGGATTGGTGGAGTTAAAACTCTTTGGAGATGGTTTTGTAACCTTTTTCAGCCTTATGAGCATCAACAACTCTTTTTCCGAGGTTCTCAGAAATCTCCTTTGTTCGTACCATGATACACTTCCACAAACATGTGTTGTGAAGATCAGACTTTGATAGGTCCTTGTTCTTTAAATAAAACATGGTGCCCACTCACACCTGCTTGTCATTCCATTGATTGAAAACACCTTACTCTAATTTCACCTTCAAATTAACTGCTAATCCAAGAGGTTCACATACTTCTGCCACTCACTAATATGTAATATTGGATCATTTCCTTCAATAAATAAATGACCAAGTATATTCATTTGTTGAACTGGGTTCTCTTTATCTACTTTTAGGACTTGTGTGAAAATCTGATCATGTTTTAGGTCATACTTATGCAGATGCAGATGCAGATTAACATTCTAAAGGGTTCACAAACTTTCAAACACCACTGTAAATGTAGCACAATACAATGAATTGTTTCCATTATTTGGTCAGATAGCTCCGGGTCTATACCTACCTGTACCATCCAGATACATATGGAATTTCTGTTTGGCGCTGGAGAGAGCTCACCTGTTGGTTGTTGACAGTGTTCACCTCACTATTTGTGTGAGACTTATGATAATATTAAACACGGTTGATATTGGAATGTCAGGACAAGAGAAGACTGAATTAAGACAGGTACTTTCACCAGTTTACACCAAATGATCGAGATGATGCGAGCATGATCCAACTCTAGCAGTATTCTCATGAGCTCAAATCGTTTGAAAAGTAATTTGATGTAAGGTGGGCATTACTGACACAGCTACCCCCACAATCTACAATGAGACCAAACCGAAGTCATGGAATCCCTGTGAGAAAAAAGAAATCCTGTATAGAAAATAAGATCCATCAAGAGTTGTTGATAAGAGAATTATATTATAATCACAATCCGTAATCTAATCTAATTGTGAGGTGCCTAGAGATTCCCGCCCCTACTACATATGTTGTAAAAAATTATGATGGGTGATTCATATGGAAAACCTTGTTATCATCCAGTGTGAGCATGGAGTAATGAGACACAAGAGGCATGTTTGATTAAAATCTTGTTTTGTTCTTAATGGTTTATTTTACATGAGCTGAGTAGGAAGAGTAACAGTATGCAGCCTGGTGGTAGGAGGTATGAAGAAAGTACAGAGTATAGAGCTATGGCGGTTTAGAAGTAGTTGACAACCCTGCGGATGGACTGGATGTTGGGGTTCTGGGCCTGCCACTCATTGTGACTGCAGTAGTTTCCCCTCTCCACAATGTACATACGGCCTCGGAAGTTCGGCTCCTCGTACATCACCCAGCTTTATAGGACAAATACAGCATTAGAGTAAGCACATGTTGCATCAAGTGTAACAGTTATACAACTGAAGCTGTCTGTACTGTTAGTGTGTGTCAGTGGCATCATTAGACCCAATTTTCTGGGGCACATGCTGTGTTGCTGTGCTTTATACATACCAAATCATCATCACAGTAGTGAGAATAACATAATAGTGAATAACAGCAAACCAGTTTCACTAGAAACAAATGGGACAGCTAAAAATCAATAGAATATGTCAGATGAGTGTGATTGTACGTCAGCGTTATCATTACCTTGGTTACGGAGAATCACTTTTTGTGCGGCTTTTATAAAGGTTCTAAATGCTAACGGCTGTGAAGGTAGCTATAGATCTGAACGGGAGGTGGGAAACCTTTGGGTGAGCCCTCTCCCTGGTAAAGAATACAGAGCAAACTACCATTTGTGGTAGAGTTGTTTTTCGGTTGTTCCAGATGGACTGTGTGTTGTGAAACAGCCTGCAGCTGGTGATAACAATGTCTGAGTTGCTAAAGAGCTGGAATAACGCCGTTCCTTTTATCCCAGACTTCCCCTGACGCAGATGTGGTATGTTGTTGTTTAGGTAATGTTTAACATTGTGATGTTGTATTGTAAAGGGTTCCCTGAATAATATTAACGATACGCTAAAGAAACATTAATAACGTGATTAGGTAGATGCATTTTATAATTAATACATTTAATACTTATGAATATTTACAAATTAGGAAGTAAACATGAGCAAAAAAAGGTTCAACCATTTTCTCTTCAATAATCAAAGAATTGTAGTGGATGGTGGTGGCAGTAAGTATGGTATGTGGCAGTAAGGTTTGGAGAGTGGGTGGGATTTTGGCAAGTGGGTGTCCCATATTTGTCTGCTGAAGCTGGCAACCCTAGGCACTACATTTCCCATAACACCCCAGAATCTTTCCAGAAGCTTGAGTGGCTAATAGATTCACAGTCAGAGCCAGTTACTTTTGGCTTTTCGCATTGTGTAATGGACACAAGTAAATATTTTAAAGAAAGTCAGCCATGATGAAGACAAGGTAATGACAGCCCATAGCTATATGTTTGGCTAGCCACTTATAGCTGTATAACCTACCATAAAATACATATTAGACCACTAAAGCAAAAGCATCAGTTACATTCAAAGGCTAGACTTATCAGATGGATGCAGTTTTGGTAAATGGCAGTGCAAAGCTAAATAGACTGCCTGTTTCTGTTTTTATTTTTTCAAGAAAGTGCACAAACTAAAATAATATAATTAATAGAAAACATTTAGCGTTACGTTAAATTAATTTGAATTTAGTGATTAGTGTTAAGTTAAATGAATTTGACTTTGACTCGCAAGCAGAGGGGTATGGCTGTGCCCCTATTAAATCTGTTTGTACAATACCAGTACAATACATGAAACATCTAGAAACGCCCCTGTTGAGAGTAGACCATGTCACTGGATAAGTAACTTTTTTTTCCTAGAAACTGATTATGAGATAAGGGATCATCAATGTAGCTATCTAAATTGTTTTTGTCAGGCTATATATGTGGTCCTAATGAAAGTGTTGTGGCATTAGACAGTTAATCTCCACAATTTATTATATAATTTATTTACCAGTTGGAGCGTTTTGTGTATGTGGATGAAGGAAATATTGTAATAACAAGAAATAATTCATTTCTTTTTCATTAATGAATAATGAAATAAAGTAGAGACTTTTTACACTGTGAACGTCAGACTCGGTTGTTGGATGATGGCCTATCACTATAACGGACAATAATAGAACAACTTTTCTGACCCGTCATTTTGGTTTTGTGAAAGATAAAATATACTGGTACTTACGCTCCATCTCCAAACACCCGAAGTGAGTTGACGCAGGTCCTGCCGAAGCCGCTGCTCTGCAGGAAGGGACAGTCGTCACACAGCTCCATGCAGTGACCTGAATAGTTGCAGCTGTCGAACAGCTCGATCCTGTACTGCTCTCCGTGCTGGTGAGAAACACATCAACAGAAGCCGTGCATTACAACGTCAGCCTTTTACTGAATTTCTAAATTTCAGGGACGACCAGGATTTACTTTTACTTTGCATTTTTAAATGCGCTGTCCACACTACAACCAACCATTTTGAGCATCACTATAGAGTATTTACAAACCTAATAGTTTAACCTCTGCAGGAAACAAACTCATACATTACATTTCTGTTCATTTTAATGTAACATTTCATGTCATTTGCATATATTCGTGTATATTTTTGCAATATGTTTAAACCAAATTTTCGATTATTTTTTCTCTGTTCTCGCAGAGATCTATATAGAAAAACCAACTAATTGGTCCAAAAGTATTTGGAATGTTTCATAACAGTAACAGCATCTGGAGTAAAGGCAGTTGTATGAAATGTGTTAAATTTGCATACTCTGGCCATGAGGAAGGCTATGAGATTTCTTTCCTAGTCGAAGCTAAGCTAACATTTCACACAACACCACTAAATAAAATAGAGGTTATTTGCTTATGTGGACGACAGTATCCAGTTGAACACAAACAGAAGTGTATAATGGTGTTAGCTTGTAATGGTGTTACTCTGAAGCCTTGTCATAGATATAGATATAACCATAGCTTACAATTTATTATTCATTCAGCAGTGCATGCTAATGTGAAAGCTCCACACCTAGTTTACAGTAAATTATTAACTCAACAATAATAGATCTAATTTAACAATGACTATCCCCACAGAAAACACCACACCTGTGTCCATAGTGTTTTTGTGTGTTGGGGGTGAGTGTGGGGAGTCAACAGCCAGCACCAAAACAATCCAGCTCAGATGGTGTAGCTCGCGTTTTATCACAAATAAAACTATTTTTAAAATAGCAGCAGGTCTCTTTCTAGCTCCTATGTATGTAATTTTGTAATGTATATGATAAAATGTATATCATATGATATGATGGGAATGCCGGATAGAGCTTTTGTACATTCAGTTGGCAGCCCCCTACTTAAAACATCTTCTCGTATGCCTGTCTGTATGTTAAAGATACATGTGGCTCTTACCATTCTGACAGACTTGCAGGAGCCCATATGGTCATTGTGGGCATTCCAGCGCTGGAACTCGGGGTACTCTCCACGTTCCAGGATGTACTGCTGGCCCTTGAAATCAGGGTGGTCATAGCAGATCCATGCTCCGCTCTCCACACGGATGGAGTTGACCCTGTTCATGAAGCCACGGTCTTGAAAGTTATCACAGTCTCCATAACACTCCAGCTTCCTGCCGGTGAAGCATCGCCCCTCATAAAATACTATCTGAGAGGAAGGAGATGCAGGTATAAAGAGAATTTGAATTTAAATGTCAGGCAAACTTAACAGGATGGAAAACCATTTCATCATTTAGAGTTTAAAAAAAATCACAATGTGCAGTCACTGGTGCAGCCAAGTTTAACACGTGGAGCATCTGGATCTTCAGTGTGGACGAGTTCCATAAGTTGCCCTGATTATGTCAAAAACATTAATGGCCAAGAATCCAATATAGCATTGTAGATGCTTTCTGGGATTGGAGAGACGCCAGTAATTCCCTCTCACTCTGTCACACTAGCCAGCCTGAAAGGGCTGTGAGCTGCCCACTTCAGGCATGTTACTCTGCCCGGTGATGTTCCATGAGCTGCAGTTCAAACAGAGGTGGATCTGGTTTTAGGTCTCTTGGAAGAAGCTTTGAAGCTTGTGCTAAATCTCACCCTCTCTCAGCTTGGTAGCTGCCAAGAGATTTAGCTAGCATTTGGTAATTGTCAGCAACTGAACTGGGAGAAAATTAGGTCAAAACGTTTAAAAAAAAAAAAAAAAACTGAAAAGGCATTCATTACAGGCAGAAATGGACCTTACAATCTTAATTATTAAGACCAGCCTTTATCCACTGAAAATGTTCAGACTTGACAGGTTTCAAATGCCACCTCTGCCAAGCTGACACTGCTGGGTCCTTGAGCAAGGCCCTTGTTTATCTTACAATTGCTTGGATAGCAAGCTGTAAATGTAATACTGTAAATGTAGCACTCCTAGTGTTGCCAGAGGTAAAAAGTGCAAATAATTCCCCCTTCAGGCAATTCTAAATTCCCAGACGTGATCAGATGCGATGTGCTGCTTGTGAAGCTTACCTTTCCAGAATACTGCGACATTTTCCCCTGGATCGTGTCCAATCTGACCCACACGTAAGAAAAGTGTAACAGTGAAAAAGTTGGCCACCCCAATATATACGAGTCGTCACATGCTGCTCGGTATCGGCATGTTTTCGTAACAAAGGCTGCACAATGGCGAGCTTATGGCTTCTGCTTGCTGGACACTTTTCGTTCACTCTTGACACTGCTGATTCTGGGCTTTGGCTCAGTGCAGCTCACAGGAGACTACAATAGATTTTGCTTTGCTTGACGTTGTGACGCCATTTTGGACAGGCTATGCTTCACAACGAATGTGTAGGGGATGTTTCCTTAGGCCTTTTCTGGAGTAACCATGGTAACTAGGTTAAGGGATGCTAGATTTGTTAAAAGAAGGGAACGATTGCAAGAATTATCTTGATGCTTCCCAGTCTTTGCTCTACTTCTGTAGCTCAGTTAAGGTGAGAATAGGTGATTTCACACAGACCTGATTAATTTATCAGTAGTCCTAGGTTCATACATACTGCAGTATTAATCAGTTAGATATGGTTAATATGTTCAAATATGTTGACATATAAATAAATATTCCTGCATATAATAAACCATCATTCATTCATTTTCTAATCTGTTTAGTCATTATTTGAAAATAGAAATGAATATTATATCCTGTATGTCAGGAGGAGTAACTGTATACTTAATTATGTTTATTGTTAATATTAAATATTATAAATATGAAATAATTTATCATCAAAAATGGTTCATTATATAAAACAAGCTAAGGATAGCATTGTATTGGGAATTAATCCCACACAAAAACACATGCAGCATGTTTTTCCTCATGTCATGTATTAAATAGACTGCAGTGTAGGATTGGATTACACATGCTGCAATAAATGTGCTGTATCGATTGTCGGGGTGCTTCTACTGTAAAGCGATTCCTTACCCAAAGAATCCTGCAGCATTTTTATACCAGTACAGCAGAGTCAACTGAAATACCACTGTTCCTCTTCAAAGATGTAGTCATTCTTTTAAAAAACTCATGATTCCCAAAGATATAAAAATACATCAAATCATGACCTCTAATCAGAAATACTACAGAGTGGAACATTTCTAAAGATGCATATTACCCTTGATAAATCACACAAACTTCTAAATCTTCACTCGGTTACTAACAGTATATGCAATGTCAAGGCCAATATATACCATTATATTAATGTTTGATTGTTTTGCCGCACCTGCCCATCTAGATTCATACAAATATCAAATGTGTATGATATTTATACTCATATACTATGAGCATTTACTCATAGTAATGCATTCATTTACACTCACTAATCACTATATTAGGTACACGTCCTTGTTTCTACACTCATTGTCCATTGTATATATTACAACCCCAAATCGAAAAAAGTGGGGACAGTATGGAAAATTCAAATAAATATAAATCTGCAGTGTCTTACATTTACTATGACTTATTTCATGGCAGACAGTGTGAACCCAAGATAGTTCACATTTTTTCTGGTCAGCTTCAATTCGTTTGTTACTAAACACCCATTTCTGCATTTCAGGCCTGCAACACATTCCAAAAAAGTTCAGGAAGGGGCAATTTAGAGTTAGTAGTGGCTTTAAAAAAATGACTAAACAATGATGTGATTTCAAACAGGTAATGTCAACAGGTGATCATAATCATGATTTAGTACAAAAACAGTATTCACAGAAGGCTGAGTCTTTGAGAAGCAAAGTTGGGCAGTGGAGCTCCAGTTTATCAACAAATGTGTAAGTACATTATTGAATAAATTAAAATAAATGTTCCTCAAAGAAGGATTGGAAGGGATTTACATATTTTTCCATCTACCTTGCATAATATCATTAAATGATTCAAGTAGAGGCACAAGCCTAAACTGAACAGCCATGATCTCTGATCCCTCAGACATCAAGAACCATCATTCATCAATAGCTGATGGAACCACATGAGCAAGGGATTACTTTTTCAAACCCTACAATACAGAGTTACGTTCACAATGTCACTTAAAACATTAATGTACAAAAAACAAGCCTTATGTTAACCATGTCCTGAAACGGCGTTGAGTTCTCCAGGTTTGGAGGCATCTGGGATGGACCATCACACAGTGGAAACGTGTATTGGGGGTTGTAGTTCCACTTACCAAATTGATCCACTTTTTATTTCTTCAATTACAGACTGTAGTCCATCTGTTTCTCTACAGACTTTGTTCATCCCATTTACTCTGTTCTCTAATGAGCTCACCCCCATCAGACTACCACAGATCAGGTACTAGTTGTGTGGTGAATATTTATCAGTACTGCAGTGGCACTGCTGTGGTGGTGATGTGCTAGTGTGTGGTTTGCTGGTACGAGTGGATCTGCTGGAGCTTTTAAACACTGTTCACTCACTCTGCACTGTTAGACACATCTATCATATTGTCCTGACTATCAGAGAACAGGGTAAAAGGAAATAAAGTATGGAGAGAAACAGATGGACTACAGTCTGTAGAGCTAAAAAGTGCATCTATATTGTAAGTGGAACTACAATGATTCTAGAAACAAGGAGGTGTAACTAAAAAAAGTGATTGGTGAGTGTGTATGTATGTATGTATGTATGTATGTATGTATGTAAGTATGTATGTATTACAGACACATATACACACACCTTTATGCAGGAGAATTGGTTGATAAAAGAGCGACTCGAGGTATAGTGAAACAAAATGCTGCATTTAATGATTACAATCAAAAAAGTTAAACATCATCCATTACAGAGGAGAATGAATGCTGGAAACTTTATTGGCCATAATTACTGTTTAAGAAATACAATATACAAATTGAGAAGTGTTTGGGAGAAGACAGGAAGGTAAAAAAGGGATAAGGGGAGGCAAGAGGTATGAAAGTAAGGCTCAAAATCTCACCAGGTAGGTTTGTACTGGAGGAAAGATGGATGGAAATAGCAGGAAGGTGGTGGTGATGGTGGTGGTTATTTCTACAGCACCACTGAGGGATTCTCTTTATATTCCAAATGAATAGTTTAAAAATTAAACAACAAAAATAAAATAAAATGAAATGAAGTATAAAAAAGGTTAAAAGAAAAGAAGTCAACATTTCTATGGAGGAAACAGGCAGTTAGCCACTTCAAGTAGAGGGATTTCCCAGTGTCCAGTATTGTGGTACAGGGTGAGGGGGCTGTCAGAGGGTGGACTTCAGACAGACTTTTCTGGTGAACATTTATCATTAGCTGTGCTTTTCCTTAATTGTTAAACCCAACCTGAACGGTTAACATTTCTTCCTGACCTAAAAAAAAAATCCCACAAGCATTCCCTTAGCTATAGGACTGATTGAGAAGCGTTCTCCAGAAAGGTCAGTGTGTGTCCTCCAGGGATCTGGGCTGGTGAGGAGGGTAAATCTACATCAGCAAGCAGGGTGTTCGACTCTGTGGAGCTCCGCCATCCATCTTCTCAGCTTCCAAGATTATCCTCTTAAACACCTCCACTGCAGTCTGTGTGTGTGTGAGAGAGTGAGAGAGAGAGAGTGAGAGAGAGGAGTTACTCATGGCTGCATGTAGTCCACTATAGGTACTGTATATCCCCTGAAAAAAACATTAAGGAATCAACACACACAGGACGTTCAGAATCTCAAATACAAAACCAAAACAAATTTTGTTTAAAAAGTAATTTAAAAAAAATTATCATACCTGAAACAAATTGTCATACCTTAAATAATTCATTTAAATTATTTTAATTAATCCAACCAAGTCACTTGAAATAGAGTGACTCAGTATTGAGTAAAAGTTGTGGAACAGTCAACCAAATAAATACAAAAATAACAATCATAATCACAGTTAGTGCTTTGTTACTCCTTTTTTAATTCACCCTTGCGATGGACCAATTTCTTAAATTTCCAACATACATTTTAAATTGGATTTTGAGTCAGTTGTCCGGTGTGTTGACACGTTTTTCCTGAAGAGAATGAGAAAAGTCCAAAATCTTAATGTACACCTGTGCACTCACTGCTGAGGTAATTATTGCCACTGGCACTGGCCCTGACCCTGACCCTTTACCTGATATGTAACCCCATTTCATAAACGAGTGTAGAAATTTGACTTGTTTTCTTCAGGCAGTCGTCTTTATATATTTCACTAGAACAGCAACAGACAAAATTCCACCATCATTCCTTGGCCAATGCAGATTTGTGATTCATCACTGAATATCACATTCATCTAACCACCAACACCAACGGTTGTTTCTCGTTAAACCACTGTAACCATGTACCATATCTAACCATAATGTAACTGTAATTTATCACGAGGTCACATTTCATATTAGTCAGCCTTCCTAAGATAAGCACGTGTCCTGCAGAAAATGACTGAATGGTTAGACACTTCTGAGTGCACTAATAAATATGAAAAATGTGACATAACCACTGGTGGAAACCAATAACCACAAAACAATGATTCTTATTGAATCACAAAGCCATTCAGAGCTAAACTGAACATCTCATAATGAACCAATCATAGTCATAGTCAATCATCACTACTAATTTTTACAAAAAGGAAACTGGCAAAAAACTTCTAAATGGGAAAAACAAAAAACAAACAAACAAACAAAAAAATAAAAAAATCAGTCTAACACATGGCAAGTTTAAAGAGAAAGCAGCCATGCATCTCCTCTTGACGGGTATCTGATGCACTATTTTTCCACTTTTTTTTTGCATCTGTAAAAGGTTCATGTAGTCATATCTCCTATGCCTTTACTCAATCCTATGGTTTGGAAAGAGCACAAAGGTCATACTTCAGGTTGCTATTTCTTCCTGACAAATAAAAAGGGTATAAGATCAAAATTAAAACAAACTGTTAAGCATCCTAATTTACCATTTTCTTCAAGGCCAGTACCTCACAGTCAGGAATTATGAAACTTGAAACTGAGTGGTGAGGAGTCTGGTAATGAGAAAGCAGACCAAGTAGAGGAAAATATGGATACACTTTTACAAGTACATATTTTATCACTGTAATAACAGCTTTATTTATAAATACAGTGGGGCAAAAAAGTATTTAGTCAGCCACTGATTGTGCAAGTTCTCCTACTTAGAAAGATGAGAGAGGTCTGTAATTTTCATCATAGGTACACTTCAACTATGAGAGACAAAATGAGAAAAAAATTCAGGAAATCACATTGTAGGATGTTTAAAGAATTTAATTGTAAATCATGATGGAAAATAAGTATTTGGTCACCCACAAACAAGCAAGATTTCTCGCTCTCACAGACATGTAACTTCTTTAAGAAGCTCTTCTGTACTCCACTCGTTACCTGTATTAATGGCACCTGTTTGACCTAGTTATCTGAATAAAAGACACCTGTCCACAGCCTCAAACAGTCAGACTC